>JAUPMG010286587.1:0-17891 GCA_031762675.1 Pachysandra terminalis | reverse complement strand
GCCATGCCGGGAAGAGCGTGCCTGCATGCCGGGCCGGGACTGCGTGCCGTGTTGGGCGGCCCGCGGGCCGTGCCTGGAACCAGGCCCAGCAAGGACAAGGCCTAGTAGCCGTGCTCGGGTGCCCGGGCCAGCCCGTGGGTGTCACGACCCATTTACATCCCTAGACCGGACTGGTCCTAGCCGGTTCCGATCCAGACCGGCGGTACGGATCAGTAGCAGCTGGTCCAAATCCAGTACAAAAAGTAAAAAAAAAAAATTAATTTGGACCGTTGCCGAACCAACGGGACCGGTCACCAGATTGGCGGGACCGGACAACAGGAACCGACCATCGGACCGGCGGTACCGGTCGCCAGACCGCCGATAAAATTGTTTGTATCGCGGGTTGGGACTGGACAAGGGGTGGCAACGGGCCGGGCTTACACTCTATTATAACATTATTTATGCTGGCCCGAGCCCGGCCCGACCTTCGGGATCAAAGGTGTAAGCCCGAACCCAATGTATTTAAAATACATCAAGCCCGAGCCCGGTTCAGCCCGACCCTATGTATTATTTTCTAAACTAAAAAAGTCTAAATGTGCTACTATTAGGATTCGAACCTAGGTCTCCAGAAAGAAAATTTGAGCATTTGACCACTAAACTAACACCATAAGACAGTGATAGAATTAAGTAAAAATTATATATTAATTATTAATATCGGCCGGGCTAATTTAACATATACCCGCCGAGCCCGGCCTGAAAAACTGACCAAGCCTTAAATTCCAGCCCGGCCCGGCCAGCCCAACAGGCCACTTACCCTTGCCCAAGCCCACCCAATCTAGGGCCGGGCGGGTCACTCAGCCCATTGCCACCCCTAGACTGGACCGTTATGGTCCGGTCCCGGTCCGGACCGGTAGCGGGCAATCCGTGAAACCATGCAAGAAAACACACTTAACTACTCAAGGATCAAGCTTTGTACCTAAAGTAAGCTAATGTACAAAACAAACACAACCAAAGACACGAGGTTCAACAGGAAATAAAGGATTATCAGGGAACAATGCAGAATAAGGATATCGCCCATCAAGAAAAATCACTCCAATAAGATTTGGGGACATCCATCTGAATTAATAAAGTACAGGCCACCTCAAAAAGATGACAATGTTTTCTTTCAATTACCCCATTTTGTTGAGGGGTATGAGAACGTGATGTTTGATGGTGAATGCCTTGGGAAACAATGAAATCCTGAAACGAACTCGATGAATATTCTTTTGCATTATCAAATTGAAGAATATGAACGGGTTTCCAAATTGATTTTGAATTTCTAAACAGAATGATAAAAAACGTGCAAATAACTCCGAACGTTCTTTCATTAAATAAAGTCAAGTCATTCATGAATAATCATCCATGAAAATTACAAAAAATCGAAATCCCAAGTAAGAGGTAACACAAGGACCCCAAACATCTAAATGAACTAATGGAAAGGGACGAGATGCCTGCTTATTGACTCAAGGAACAAAAGACGACCTATGATGTTTGCCTAACTGACATGCTTCACAATTTAACACGGACACTAGACTCAAAGAAGAAACTAAACGATTCAAACTATGTAGAGAAGGATGATCGAGACAATAATGTCACTAAGAGGAGAAAGAAATGACTGCAAAGCCATACCAACCTCACCATCGTCAAAATAATAAAGGCCATCAACTTCATGCCCGCCACCAATCCATTTCTTCATCTTTAGATCCTAGAAGATACAAAAAGTTAAATGTCACTGACAAAATTTTGTTAATTTACTGATGGACATCAAATTAAAAGGAAATTTAGGAACTGAAAGTACAAAAGATAAATGAAGAGAATGACTCGGACTTGCAGTACCAAAGCCAGAGATGGAATAAGTCATACCATCAACTAGGGTAATATGCTAAGTAGAAGATGAAGAAACAAAATTGGAGAGAGTATCTGGAGCACCGGCCATATGATCAGTAGCTCCAGACTCAATAACCCAAGGTGAAGGTGTAGAAGCAACAGAAGTACCTGAACGGGCTAGAGTAGCAGCAGATGAAGATGGCTGAGAAGAAATAGTAGTGAGGAGACGACAGTACTCAGAAATAGACACCATCTTACCACCAGAAGAGGATGTAGAGGCACCATGTATAGTACTTGAATCATCAATATTAAAAGCAACATGATTGGCGGATGCAAGTTTGCCATGAAGTTTTCAACAATAATCAATCGTGTGTCCACTTCGATGACAATGACTACAAATACGGGTTCCACAGCCTTGGTTACAACCTCCCCCATAATCAATATGTTCTCCACGACCACCTCTACCACCACCACCACACCACGGTTACCACCAATAAAATCATTAGTGGAAGTAACTAACGTAGACTTTTCTACAGTAGAAGAAGAACCGGAATTAGAAATAGTAGCTCTCTAAATGCGAGCAAAGACTTCAGCTAAGGGAGGCAATTCAAAGCTCCATAGAATTTGAGATCGAAGTGGTTCTAATTCTGATCTCAATCTCGACAAGAAACGAATTACATTCATCTGATCTCATTGACGTTGCATCTCTTGGCGATCAAGTATAAGAGGCTGATATAACGCAAGTTCTTCACAAATACTAGTAATCTGCCAAACTACAATCCCCTTGCTGAATACTAAAATATTGCTGAGATAATTTATAAATACGAGAAATATTATGAGAACCAAAATACATCAGAAGAATATGATCACATATGCGTTTAGCAGTTTCCAGGGAAAAAAGGTACTACTAATATGAGGTTCCATACTGGTCCATAGACAAGTACGGATATGTGCATCATCTCGTGTCCATTCAGAATATTAAGAATCATCAAACTTGGGAGGATCTTGAGTGAGAAACGTATCTTTCTCATTGGCAATGAGATAAACTTCCACGGATTTCGCCCACTGAATATAACTACTTCCATTCAATTTAATAGAAGTAATCTTAATATTTGAATGAATTAGAGCGACCATTAATCGAGATTTCGGGGCATCTTGTTTTTTTTTTGATAATTAACAGCAATTTCATTAATCATCAATCAATACGAACATATAAGTAATAGAAAAAGGGCGCACAAGAAGAGCACCACAACCCACAACAACATACAAAAGTAAAAGCA
This sequence comes from Pachysandra terminalis, assembly GCA_031762675.1. NCBI lineage: Eukaryota > Viridiplantae > Streptophyta > Magnoliopsida > Buxales > Buxaceae > Pachysandra > Pachysandra terminalis. The sequence goes on along the minus strand of JAUPMG010286587.1, from coordinate 14,766 downwards.
ACAATCAACGACAACACGACTAAACCAAAAAGATAAGGACAACAATCAAGACGAATAAGATAACCCTCAGTACACTCTCCATTCCATCACCCTCCATCACGCACCACATGAGAAGATGAACGAGCCACCCACGACCATCCTATCAGTATATCAGTTATGGAGAATTCTCTAAAGTTGGGAAGAACTACCATCCACGAACACACCATGAATAAAATAGAGTGGATAATCGTCCTAGTCGAACTAACACTTATATTATCTCAAAAGTGACACAAATCACTTCAAGAACCACAAATCAATGGGCTCGCTACACAGATCAACTACCAAGTACAAGAAAATAACCGATCACACAACATTCACTGGACTGATACAACCCAGAACATTGCACCAACAGTCGCAGAAAAAATCACACAGAAAAACAAACAGCAACTCAAAAAACTTCTTCACACAACATTAACAGCAACCTTTGATTGCTCTCATATAACACCAACAATTACCCACACAGTAACCAACTAGGTTACAATCTCAACCATCAGATCTGAAGAAAGAGATTAAAGAAGGGGTCGATCAAAACCCTAGAAAAATACTCATGAACAGTAACTCTGTGAACAGTAACCGTGAATAGAATCAAACCCTATGTTCTGATACCATGTAAACATGTAAAGGTGAAGAAGAAGAAGAAGAAGAAGAAGAAGAAGATGTGTGGGGAAGAAGAGGAAGGTGTAAATCTAACCTATTTCCCCACACTAAGCATTTATATATTAATGTTAAAAGAGCAGAAATTACATAACCAACCCTCTGTTTTAACATTAACTACTAAGCTCATACTCCAACAGGTCATAACTAAGTTCCAAAGAATGAAAAGAGATATAATTCAGCATCTATATTAAATCATAGAGGCCTGACAATTCTTCTTATTTTAATATCAAGATAACAACTTTATGTTAATATCGAAAGGAGTACCTTCCTGCGTACACAATTATACACTTTGCCGGGTAAAACCAAATTAACCCACGTTGAGCTACTTAAAAACCCTAAGGTTTACCCCCATCTACATCAGTTGAACTTGGCAACTAAATTGCAGCTAATTTGTGAAGTTCTTCTCTTCATTCTCTAGAAAGTCGACTAAGATATAAACTGGAGGTAACATCTAGATTCTGCACATAATTTAAGTTTTACCCACACAAATGTATGAACAAGCAGCTTTCTTTTTGGTCTCATAGATTCACATAAACATTCAACTAATCGTGGTGCATAACCTACCAATCGAATACATTAATCATGGTGCTGCTGAAGACATTGCTCAAAAGGCTGGTAGGGTTATGAAAAGTGAAGCTCATAAGAGTTGGCAACTCCGGGGAAAAATACTACAGAGTAAGGGTTGAAGTTGACCTCTACAAACCCCTAATGCCAGGTACTTTTCTCCCTAGAAGGAACAATGACCCAGTGTAGAAGGAACAATGACCCAGTGACACAGCGGGCCTATCAAGTACCTCAGGGCCGCCTTCATGCTGTTGCCCAACAAGCTGTACCTTCGGAGGGTGATGCAAGGGAGCAGAAACCACAAAGGGGAGTGCTGGAAGGTATCCTACCTCTCTTCTCGACTTATGCACATGTATTTTTTGACATTGGAGCATCGCATTCATTTTTAACTTGTAACTTCATGGATGTTTTGGGTTTGAAGAGTAGTGGTTTGACTCCTAGTCTTGTAGTGGAGAACCCTGTGAGTGGTTCCTCATCTTTGTGTCAAGTGTGTATATCTTGTCCCATCCTTGTGGGAGAGACTGCAGCACCAGTTTATTTGATAGTGTTAGATATGGGGAGGTACGACGTTAATCTCGGCATGGACTGGTTGACAGAATACCGGGTACAGATAGACTGTTATAGCAGGGTTATCACTTTTGTTATTCCTGGAAGACTACCAGTGAGAGTCAAGGGGCTTCGATCAGACATGTCTGATCAGCTCGCGATACTCGAGCTGTGGTTAATGGAAGGGAAGCGACGGTTCGAGACTATCCCAGTGGTGTGTCAATTTGGAAATGTGTTCCAAGGCATACCCGGATTGCCTCCTAGAAGGGAGATCGAGTTCTCGATTGACTTGATACAAGGTGTGACCCCCATAGCTTTGCCTGCTTACAGGATGGCACCTACCGAGTTGAGGCAGCTCAAGAAACAGTTGGATGGACTTCTTCAGTTGGGATTTATCCGACCTAGTTCGTACCGTGGGGAGCTCCTATTCTGTTTGTTAAGAAGAAGGACAGACCCATGAGATTATGCATCGACTACCGCCAGCTAAACAGAGTCACGATAAAGAACAAATACTCTCTGGCGAGAATTGAAGACCTATTCGACCAATTGAAGGGAGCCAAGTATTTCTCCAAGATTAATCTCAAGACGAGCTACCATCAACTTCAAATCAAGGGAGAAGAAATACAGAAATCATCATTCAGAACCAGTTATGGACATTTTGAGTTTGTTGTCATGCCACTCGGATTGACAAACGGTGTTGCCGCATTCATGGACTTGATGCATCATGTATCTAGGTCATAACTTGATCAGTTTATAGTGGTATTTGTGGAAGATATTCTTATATACTCCAAGACCCGAGAAGAACATGAAGATCATCTCAGAATTACGCTACAATCTCTTGAAGACCATCAGTTATATGCTAAGTTGAGAAGTGTGAGTTTTGGAAAGAAGAGGTGAAGTTCCTAGGACACGTAGTGTCTAGGGAAAGATTCTCCGTAGACCCATCTAAAGTGGAAGCAGTATTAGATTGGGAAAGACTGAAGAATGTGACTGAAGTCCATAGTTTCTTGGGATTAGCCGGGTACTACCGAAGATTTATAGAAGGTTTCTCCTGCATCGCTGTTCCTCTTACCCAATTAACAAGAAAGGACATGAAATATCAGTGAACAAAAGAGTGTGAGAAGGCATTCCAAGAACTTAAGAAGAGGCTGATGACTGCACCGGTTTTAGCACTTCCGAAGAGCGGAGTTCAAGTTGAAATTTACGCAGACGCATCACTTTTGGGCTTAGGTTGTGTACTCATGCAGGAGCGGAAGGTAATTGCTAATGATTCTAGACAGTTGAAAATCCACGAGAAGAACTACCCAACACACGACTTGGAGCTAGCAGCAATGGTTTTCGCTCTTAAGATCTAGAGACACCATCTCTATGGAGAGACGTTTGAGGTGTTCTCAGATCATAAGAGTCTGAAATACCTATTCTCACAGAAAGAATTGAATATGAGGCAACGACGATGGATGGAGCTGGTGAACGACTACGACTCTTCTCCTCAGTACCATCCCGGCAAGGCCAACGTGGTAGTAGACGCACTAAGCAGGAAACCGAGGAGTCTTGTAGCACATCTCTTAGTCCAAGAATGGAAACTATTGGAAGCACTATCAGACGATGGAATTAAGATCAATGTCCAAGGAGCTAAGGCAAGATTGTTCACTCTAGTCATCAAACCGAACATGAAGGAAAGAATCATAGAAGCACAAATGAGAGACAAATGGTTGCAAAAGTTGGCAAGTGACGATCAGAAACCAGACTGGAACCTTGAAGAAGACGGGAGCGTCAGGATGTAAAGTAGACTGTGTGCGCCAGAAGATGAAGAGCTAAAGAACGAGATCCTGAAGAAAGCTCACAGATCGCGTCACTCAATCCATCCGAGTAGCACCAAGATGTATCAGGACCTCAAGAGGTATTACTGGTAAAGAAAAATGAAGAAATATCATCAAGTTTGTAGCACACTGTGTAGTATGTCAATAGGTGACAGTAAAGCACCAGAAGCCAAGCGGCACACTTCAACCATTGCTGATAGGAGAGTGGAAATGGGAGCACATTTCCATGGATTTCATCTTGAGATTGCCGTGGACCAGACTCAACCACGACATGCTCTGGGTAATAGTCAACCGCCTCACCAAGTCAGCACACTTCATTTCGACTCATGCAACCGCAACTACAGAAGACTTAACCAAATTGTACGTGAAGGAGATCGTGAGACTACATGGCGTGCCAATCACAATCATCTCAGACAAGGATTCACACTTCTTGTCTAGATTCTAGAAGAGCTTACAGAGAGCGATGGGAACGAGATTAAACTACAGCACCGCCTATCATCCTCAGACCGATGGCCAGACTGAGAGAGTCAACCAGATACTTGAAGATATGCTGAGGGCATTTGTCCTAGACTTCAAGGGCAGTTGGGATGAGCATCTACCACTAGTGGAGTTTTCCTACAACAATAGCTACCAGACCAGCATTGGTATGGCACCGTTTGAAGCCTTACATGAAAAATCGTGCAGATCGCCTTTGTGTTGGAACGAAGGAGGAGAGTTCGTGGGCATGGGATCAGATATGATCCAAGAGACAACAGACAAGATCAAGGTTATCAAAGAAAGACTTCTCACAGCTCAGAGTAGACAGAAAAGTTATGTGGACACCAAGAGGAGAAAGTTGGAGTTCGAAGTAGGCGACTGGGTATTCCTGAAGGTTTCACCAATGAGGGGAGTATTCAGATTCAAGAAGAAAGGCAAATTAGCTCCTAGAAACATGGAACCGTTCGAGATTATCAAAAGAGTCGGAGAAGTTGCTTATAGACTACTCCTACCACCTGACTTGTCACAAGTGCACGACGTATTTCATGTGTCAATGCTCCGGAAGTACCATCTCGATCCATCTTGTATCATCGATTGGCAAACCATATCTATCCGGGAGGACATCTCATATGAAGAGTTACCGATGAAGATCCTAGACCACAAGGAGCGAGTGTTACACACTAAGGTAACACCGATGTTAAAGATCCAATGGAGCCACCACAACGAATCAGACCCCACATGGGAATTGGAAGATCACATCCGCCGAGAGTATCCATATCTATTTGAAGACCAGGTACGTGAATTTCGGGAACGAAATTCTTTTAAGGGGGGTAGATTGTAACGAAATGAAATTGTTGGTCTTATACTTTGGGCATGTTCATAATTTCCAATAATTGAGGGTTTATGAGTTAATGACCTAGACCTTTCTTATTTGGTGGTACACTTGGATAACTTACTTGAGCACACATCTTATCTTTCTCACCTAAATATCTTATTTAGTGGTTGAGATCCTTTCACTTAAAGTAAGCTTAGATCTAAGTGTTGATATTTAGTTGAGGGATTATGAGGGTTTAAGCTTCTCAAGCTAACCCTAATCTCTTTTGTGTCTTGTTGAGAAAAGGATAGAAGAGGAAGAAGGGAGAGAACAAGAGTAAGAAGAAGAAGGCAAGCAAGAGGAGAAGAATACTAGAAACTTGAAGCTCAAGAACAAAAGTCGATCATCTCAGCAAGGTAAGTACATCGTGTGCTTTTGTTGTGTGTGATTGGGGTTTTCTATGGTGAATTGGTGTGGTTGGTGTTAATCCTTGATCTCTTGTGTGAATTCATGAACTAATCTAAGGTTTATATGTTTCATCCATGATTAATATTCTTATTACTGTTAAATTTAGGTTCAATGATGTTTATCAATTCAAATGCATATTAGATGATGTCTTGATGTGCTTTTGATAGTTTAGAAGGGTTGGATATTGACTTCAGAACTTTATTGTAATTAGGTTTGATCTGAGATTTAATTGGAGTAAAGTGGAGAAACCCATAAATTCGCGAGACCGTTGGTCAGTGGACTCGTCGGTATACCGACAACCCACCCAAGTAACAAATGGGGCACAGTTGGGGAACTCATCAGTAAACCGACGAAGTCCACTGAAGCCCAACGTAATAGGGTAGGTACTGTCGGTGGCCTGTCGGCACATCGACGGGGTCCACCGACAGGGAATGAGGATTTCATCGGGGGACTCGTCGATATACCAACGGAGCCCACCAACGAATAATTGGAGACACTGTCGGGGGACTCGTCGGTACACCGACCGGTCCACCGACAGCACATGACTTGTGTTTTTTTTTTTTGAAACTGTCGGGGGGGTTGCGGTCCACCGACCGATCCACCGACAATGGGGGATTGTGAACACCATGGGAGGATTTGAAAGCATGGAAGGACAAGGGAATCACCTATCAATGCCTATTGGATATAATGAGTTGAATGTGTGAGAACATGATTGAATTGTCTTACATCTATTGACCTTATGATCGTACTTCCTTACATGAGATTAATTAGAATTGAATTCATATGCTATATATGATACGATAATTGTTCTCTTGATTTACATGAGATTATACTATGCAATACACATGTGAGACTTCATATGATTTGAATATTCTTATACATCACATGTAGTTGGATGATAGTAACATGCATTAAAGGACACTCATGCATTGTGAGTCCATATGTGAAACTCAGAACCAGACCAACCCTAGATTCTCGTGAGGACCAAGAGAGTGATGTGAGGATATTGGGCTATGTGATGACTGCCAAAGAGAGAACTTCTCTGGAGTTCCGAGTGGACTATCTAAATCTAAAATGATTTATGGATGACGGATTAGCTACCCTAATATCCAGGCAACATATATATATGATATTATATTGTGAGTAATCCAATTGGTAGCAGTGAGTTGCGATGTGACACGGGGGAGAGTCCTGTGTGGTGCCCCGGGTTTGTCCCACGATCAGAAATAATAGTGGGACTTGACTTTCCATGGGTTGAGAAACCCTAAAACTGTGTTGTACTCACAGAATCCACTGAGTGTGCTTAGCCAAAATTGGTATATGGAATCCGTGCGATACATGCGGCCTCAGTTGGGGATCAAGCGTGGACATTCAGCGATCACAATATCAACGGCATGCATTGCATTGCATTGCACATGTTTGTAGTAGCCATCATGCTTAACTGATGGAATAATTATTCATATCATTGCATCCAATGAACGAACCTCGCGTTGTATCATGGCATAGCACGCATACTCATGGTGAATCCTTATCACGTGACACTCCACTTGCACATTGTATTTATTGAGCGTATCGCTCAAGCCTTTCTGGCTCCTAACATTTCAGGTGAGCCCGATGGGAGGAGGAGAGACCTTGGTGAGCAGTGCTGAGGAGCCTATGGAGAAGACTCGTGCTGAGTTGATATTTCTTTTTGGTTGATATCTTATAGTCCTGTTTGTATATGTCGTTGGGGAGTTGTGAACTCCATTACTTGGATGATGATGTATTTAGCTTATGACTTTTGTGGTTGGATTCCATTATCTTTTGGGGATACAATGCTGGTTTATGCTAGCTTTTATCAGCGTGCACAGTTGTGGTCCTACAGGGACCTGTTATAATTACTTATTATATAGTTGTTAGCTTCCGCTGTTGATCTCTTTGGTTATTTGTGATTCTTGGTTATCGTTGATTTGGGTAAGCCCCCCCTTAGTAGCATGTGGAGGAGTAAGAGTCACACTTGGAATCCAGGACTATGCCCATGCGCCCATGGAGCATACCCTAGGATTCAGGATGTGACAACACCCCCTGGGTTCAGTCAACCCCCATATTTTGGGTCCACACCCATTCTGACTCCAAACTTCATTTTTACCAATGGACCTAAGCAGATCATGCGACAGGATGGCTCGGTAGACATTATCTTCCCCTCCACTGGTGACAGTGCAAGAAATGTACCACTTTCTTCCCCTACTGAACAGCTTGCAGGAGCAAATCGTAAAGGATGTCTGCCAAAGAAACGAGACAGAGAAGCTGGTAGCTTTTCTAAACATAAGAAAGCATCCAAAGGTCGACCCAAAGCCGACACAGTTTGATCGTCAACAATCAACATTCCCAAATCAGGTTCGTGTTAGACTTCATTTTAATAATCATATTATTCCTATAACTTGTCAATTTCATGGGGTTGAGGAGGTAAGCCCAAAATCGCCCCACCAATCTCCATGAAATTATTAAGCTGGAAGTTCGTGAAATTAATGCCCTAATAAGGGAACATAACCCAGATTTTCTGTTCTTAATGAGACAAAAACTTCTTATTCTAAATCAATGTCATTAACGAAAAAGTTGGGATTCCTAATGTTATTGTGGTTGAAGCGGAAGGGGAAAAGGCAGGCTTTGCCTCCTTTGGAAGGATAATATCCAGACATCATTTATTGATCAATCCCAAAGAGGCATTCACATCAAAATTGAATCAGAACCATCATCGACTCCCTGGCTTTGTTCTTTTATTTATAGTCAACCAATCAGAGCTCACTGGGAAGAATTTTGGAGCGAGTGGACTGACATTGGACAACAGATCATGGGTCCATGGTTGATCTTAGGGGACTGGAAACAAATTGTTAACCCAGATGATAAATGGGGCGGGAAGTTTACTCGGGATAAGGCCCTTAATATTATGGAGGAATACCTAAATACTGCTAGGTTAACTTTGATTGAACATGAGGGCCAAAAATTCACTTGGTCAAACAAACAAACAGGTACCAAATGCATAAGTGAGGTCCTTGACAGAGCCTATGCTAATCTTGAATGGAGGGAGTCATATCCTAATACTAAAGTTATGGCAATCCCCTCAGTGTCATCTGATCATACTCCTATTATTTTGGACACAAGCATGGATGAAAACAACTTAAGGAGACAATTCCAGTTTATGTCTATGTGGCTCCAAAACCCCTCATGTACTGAAGTTATTAGAAATGCTTGGACAACTTCTTATTCTGCGGAAAGATCCTCTGTAGCACACAAACTCGGGAAATTGAAGCAAATTCTCAAAGACTGGAACAAGAAAAAATTTGGCAACATTCTTAGGCAAGTAAGAGATCTGAAAAAAGGTATGGGGGATAATTTTTGGGGTGACAGACCTGATCCAGGAATGCAGTCTACTGATCAACTTAAGAAACAATGGGATGATCTTCAACTAAAACTGGAAATCTTTTGGAGGGACAAATCAAGAGAGATATGGCTAAAGGATGGTGATAGAAATACCAAGTTCTTCCATATGGCCACTATCACAAAAAGAAGAAAGAACAAAATTGATTGACTAAAACTTCCAAATGGTCTATGGACAAGGAAAAGGGAGGAAATTGGTCAAGCGTTCATTGATCACCTAAAAGTAATCAACACATCTGAACATATTCTCAATGAGAACAGACTGATCAGGTTGGATTCTCTTCTACAACCAGTTATTACTGAGGAAAATAATGCTACAGTAATGGCTGTCCCTAATCTTGAGGAGATAAAGCAGGCCACCTTTCAAATTGGCGCTCACAAAGCCCCAGGACCAGATGGATTCACAGGTATGTTCTATCATCAATGTTGGGACATCATAAAATCAGATATTTATCACTATGTGGAGGAATTTTTCCTCAATCAACAAATTGACAAGACAATGATTAACCATACCAACATAGTCTTAGTCCCTAAAGGAAAAGCGAGAGAATGTGTTGACCACTACCGACCTATTACTTTATGCAATGTAATTTATAAAATCATTGCTAAAATCCTGGCAAATAAACTTCATGGCCAGCTCCACAAAATTATCTCCCTGATGCAGAGTGCATTTGTCCCTAAGCGACAAATTGCAGATAATATCCTCCTAGCTCAAGAAATCTTTCATCGTATTCGGAGGAGAGGGACTAAAACCAAAAGTTTCATCACCATGCTGGACATGTCTAAGGCCTATGACCGCATGGAATGGGACTTTATTGTTAAAGTTATGCGTTTTCTAGGCTTCTATGAGTATTGGTGTAACCCTATTTATTAATGATTATCTACGGTCAATTCTCTATTGTTCTCAATGGAGCTTCTTTCGGACTCTTTAGACCATCTAGAGGCCTTAGACAATGGGATCTTCTCTCCCCGTACCTATTTATTATTGGCATGGAGGTCCTATCGAGGATGCTAACCAAAGCCAAGGGTGAGAAGCATCTTAAAGGAATTAAAATAGCCAGAGGTGCTCCTATTATCTCTCATCTCCTTTTTGCGAATGATTGTCTTCTTATTTGTAGAGCCAATATTGATGAAGCTATCCATTTGAAGTCTATTCTCCAGCACTGCTCTATTTCTGGTCAACAAATTAACTTCCAAAAATCTGGAGTTATTTTCAGTAGAAACATTCACCATCGACACCAAAGATTATTGCAAAAGATTCTCCACATAGGGAAAGTTGGAATCAATGATAAGTATCTAGGATCCCCTGTCTATCTACAGAGAAGTAAAAGATCTAGCTTTGAAAAGATTCCCAACAGAATGAAACAAAGAGTTAAAGGATGGATGTCCAAAGTTCTCTCAGGCCGGTAGAACCACTCTTATCAAGTCTGTCCTGCAAGCAATACCAATTTATCAAATGACCTGTTTTAAAATGCCTAAGAAGTGGTGCAATGAAGTGGATAGCATCCAAAGGACCTTTTGGTGGAAGCATTCTGAACATCACTCACCTATTTTTATGAAGGCCTGGGGGAATCTTTGCAAGCCTAAATCTTGGGGTGGACTTGGTTTTAGAAAAACTGAAAATTTGAACCAAGCACTACTTGCAAAACAGTTTTGGAGACTCTGCCAAAACCCAAATCAGTTATGGGCCAAAGTCTTAAAACCTAAATATGCTCCAAAGTCGATCTATGGAAGATAAAAACTGCAAATAAGGCAACTTGGGCTTGGAAGAGCCTTCTTTGGGGAAGAGAACTTATAAAAGATAAGTTCATTTGGCAGCCAGAAAAGAACTCTACTCTTAGCATTTAGCAAGATCCTTGGCTTGTTGGAATGAACAGAAGATATCTGGGTCCAGGGCCTTACAAAACTGCAGATGTCTCACAGTTAAGAGATCTCATGGTGAGTAATGGTGTCGAATGAAATATGAGCTTGATCCAGGATATTTTTGGTGGTAAATGGGTAGATAGCATACAGAAAATCAGAATACCTACTGATGAAAATGATTGTCTGAGATGGATAGCCTCCATGAATGGTCATGTATCTGTCAAATCTGCTTACAGAGAAAAATTACTGTCTTTGGATCCATCAACTAGGGATCATGACTACAGGCTCTGGAGTAACTTTTGGAAGATAAAAGAGTCACATAGAACACAAATCTTTGGTTGGAAATGTAAAATAATTGTCTTCCAACTAAGTGGACAATCAGAGACAGAGTTACTAACAGAATTGATACTCTTTGCCCTTTATGTAAATCACACAATGAGACTACAGACCATATACTTCTCCATTGCCCCCAAACCCAGATTGTTTGGTTTGTTCTCCCTTGGTCTTTTCGTTCAGCTAACCTCAATTCTGATGTGGTTAAAGCTTGGATTGCTGAGAAAACTCTTGATCATAATACCCTTGCGAAACTTCTTGGTGCTGCAGCTATTATTTGGAAATGGAGAAACCTTGTTACTTTTAGTAATAAGTGCTTCTCAACCTCTGCTATTGTTTCGGGGATTATCTCGTACTGGAATCAGTGGGATATAGCCTTTCAGAAACATCTTCCTAGTAATCTGCAGAACTGTGAGGTGATGGGTTCACAGCAACTCAAGAGCAATGAAAAAATTTGGGTGTCTATTTTTTTTACAGGGGTAAAAGACCAATATTCACTTGCAGGAACATATGCATACATTGACTATAATCACTTATCTGTTTGCTTGACAGCCAAAGGAGATTTCTGTAAGTCTGCTCTTCAGGAGAAGCAAAAGCCATTGCTGCAGAAGAAGGATTGAGGATTGCGGAACAGAAAGGCTGGAGATATATTCGTTTGATCGGCGAGGCTCCAAACATTTTGAAAGGCGTAAAAGGAATTCAAGATAACGAGGAGAGGAAAACGCAGGATATCCTAATCAGATGCAGGTCATTGCTGGATCATTTTGATCAAGTTCAAATGGTTTTTTGTGGCCGTTCAAACAATCCGTTTGCCCGTCAGATTGCAACTTTTTGTCTAAAGAATGTCCGTGGTATTGAGTGCTCTTCTAAGCTTCCTGTCTGTGTAGACAATGTTAACTCTTCTTATAATGTTGTATCTGTGAACTCTGTAGATATATATAATATATAAATTTTGATGTTTGCCCACAAAAAAAAACTTTGCAGACAATGTTAACTCTTCTTATAATGTTGTATCTGTGAACTCCGTAGATATATAATATATAAATTTTGATGTTTGCCTACCAAAAAAAATCTTTGCAAATTTGTTCCGAGTTGTAAAGCTATGAAATGAGATGGGAAAAAATATAAGGAGACTGCTTGCCTGGTTATGTGAGCATCCAAAAGTCTTCATGTAAATGGTCTTCAAGATCAAAAGAAAATAAAAGATTACAATAATTGGATTAGATAAAAGAAAAATAAGAAACAAGAAGAATGAAGAATCTCGGTCGGACATTACGACACAGAGTAAAGGAAAAAAAGAGGATTGGAGGACCTGGGTGCCTGGGATATCAGGAGAGCGAGTAGCAGGTGAATCTTGGATTTGAGATTGCTTTTTGTGGTTGATGGGGTTGTTCTTCTTGGGATTTACTCCTACGGCCATCAAAGGCAGACGAAACCCAGGTGGAGCTCCTCTACCACTTTCAACCAGCAAATCTTCTATGTCTTCCATTGGAATACCAGATTCTTCCTCCGCCCAGAACGCCAATATCTGCTAAAACAGCTATTTCTGGAGAGAGACTTCGGGTACTGAATGTCACGGACCTAAGGCTGCGTTTGTGCCCGCTTCTATAAGTAATTATTGCAGCTTATAGATTATATAAGCTATAGGTTTTTGGATAAGCACTTTTTAAAACTAAATATGTGTTTGGTTGCACTTATGGGTAAGTGCTCGAGCATAAGCACTAGAGGAAGGCTATCCATAAGGAGAAGTAGCTTCACCCAAGCTCTTATGCGTTAAGTTATTTCACAATTATAGCAATATTTTTAAACTATCTATTTTACCCGTAAACTTTCATAAGCACTTAAATAAATGTTATTTCCAAACTTTAATAATATTTTTATAATACCTATTTTACCCTTAAACTTTCATAAGCACTTAAATAAATGTATTTATCAAACACTATTTTCTTCAAATAAGCAGTTTATTGTTGTTGTGGATACGTGCTCCAATTGAGCAACTTGTCCAATACGTGCTTGTCCATAAGCACAAGCCGAGCCAAATGCAACCTAACCGTAGTTACAAAAAAAGCCCTTCCTAGACCTAAAAGGACTTTCTATGGGGGCATTAGGTTTTTGGTGGAATATTTTAGAAGTCCTTTAAGAACAAGGGCTTCTTTAGAAAGTTGGTTTTGAAGAAGTTGGGGATACTAGCTTCTTAAAATTGAGTTTGTGAGAAGCAACATGTAAGTTAAGTGATACTTTTATAAATATGCAATCCTTTTTTTTTTTAAAGGTAAATTCCGAAATTTATTAATGAGGAGAAAAAGATGAACAGTACATGCAAAAGCACGCTAGTCAAGAACGGACAAGCACAATCCAATTACATGGGTAACACTCAGGCAACAAGCCCAAAAAAAGATGAGAACCCGCACCCAAGCTAGTTGGACAGCAACAGCAAAATGAAAGAAAACACCCAAGCAAACAAGTTAAATCTGCAGAATAGCACCAAGACTAAGCAATAATAACCACAATCTGAAGAAACCAACACAGCAGCAAGGGAAAGAACATCACAGCATCCCAATCATCCCAATACCATCAGCTACAGAATTCAAGATGGGGAAGGAGATCGACCCAAAAGAGAAGCTCTACGAGAGGAATCCACATAACAACTTCATTTCAGTAACCTTCATTATGAGGGGAAGAAGACCATCAGCAAGGCACATCAAAAGCTCAATAAATCTCAACAGAGACACCAAGATTGTCACGACCCAAACCAGAAATTCCCGATTTTGTAGGCTTTCCAGTTTAAGTGCGACCTTCACTCCGTATTTCTACGAGTGTGGCTAACAGTAATCATATCATGAGCGGAAATTCTAACAGTTCTAGTAAGATATAAGTAACTAAATACATTTTGAACCAAAAATCTACAAATTCTAGGTAAATAAAGTCTGTATCTAGACTAAATTACATAATCTACCAGAGTGCGCTACCCATTCTGGTTTCTCTCTATGCGTTTAAGCTCCTGAACCTGAAAAATGTTAAACAACAGGCATAAGCTGAAAGTCAGAATGAGTAAACCTACGATGAAGTGTATTCACTTATGTTCCAACATTTTGGACAGTGTGTGACAATGAGCATTGTGCAGTATACAGATAGGCGCAAGTAGTGTACAGTTGTGGCATCCAAATATAATTAAAGAATATAAAGTTCTCTCCCAGCCTCACAGGGTATAACTCAATGGTCAGCCTATCCTACACTAAATGCATTGTTTTAAGCATGAGAATTAGGCCACTGCATCATACAAGAGGTGCTAGCACTAATATCAAGGTAGCACATGCAGTACAGAAATGTAAACACTGTCTAGGTGTGAAACTGTGTAGGATCCCACGTGATCCCAATCTCTACTCAGTGTGTCCCAGCAACCTGAATTCACCCCGGGGTGTCCCAGCAACCTAAATTCACCCCCCTTCCGGACCTTGGAGTAGGACTACTCCATGTGTACAGCATAATTTTAAGGGCTTTTAACCTAGGAGGCACAATTCCCCCTCTTATTTTTTATCACGAGCCATCAGTCAAGACTTACAACAACCTGCGGTATCCCTCAAGGAGTCATACATATTCGCCACCTAGCAGAACTATGGCCTCGCTGACTCCATGACTTGCAACAACTTGCGGATCCCCTGGGTTCGCCTACCATCTTCCAAGTTTGCAACAACCTGCGGATCCTTGGGTAATCATCATCATCCCTCAAGACTATAGAGGTTCCCTATGTGGGTTCACTCTTAGCTT
>JAUPMG010286568.1:0-17892 GCA_031762675.1 Pachysandra terminalis | reverse complement strand
ACCGGGTAAAACATATGAACTTAAAGAAAGATAAAAAACAACTAGAACTCTCTCTTAATGATCAACCCTCTATATCCAAAAATCTTTCCTTGCAACCAGACCGAAACCATGCTTCCTGAACCCGTCGAGTTGTAAACTGAACCCAAACGCTAAAGCAGAAATAAACGGGTTTGAATTCCAGCGATGCTGTGTTCACGAAACCCTTCTGTTTGGAATACAAATGGGAAAAGAAAAGTTGGGGAGAGCTTCTCTTACTCGCTCATCCTCTCCATCTCAAGTTCCTCTGTGGAGAAGAAAGTATATTTGAATGGATGAAGGAGAGAGATCCCGAGAAGAGAGAGGGAAACCAGGAGGTTTGCCTAGGTTCGAGAGAGAGAGCAAACCATCGGGGGGAACGGGGTCAAGGTCGAGGCTCGGTGAGATCCGGGAGTTGAGATCGAAGCTCGACGCAAGCCGGGGCTCGAGGTCAAGGTTCTGCGAGGGCCGGGGCTTGAAGTCGAGACTCGGCAAGACTCGAGAGAGACCAAACTCAATTCCCGTGGTGAAGACGTGAAGATTGAGCCGAGGTTCAAAAAGAGATGAGATAAACAGACCCAAATCTTGAAGAGGGACCGAAGGAGAGCAAAGCATCGGATTAGTGGGACGGAAATGCAAGCGTCGATGCTCGAAAGAAACGATCTTAAAGAATGAATTGTTCTTCTTTACTTTGGGGTTTTTTTGTTATTTTAATTTTTCTGTGGGGTTTTTATAACGTAGTTTCCTGTTTTTTCTTTTTACAAACAAAGAAGGCGGAGAGGAAAACAGGAGAAGGAGAAGATGGAACATGGGGAACTCTATTTAGATCGGAACCGAGAACCCGGAGACGACCCTCGCGAGCGTAATATCTATGTCGTCCAGAGCTTCCAAGAACATTGATGATTCTTCTCCGGCCTCTGAAGCAACGTTGTTTCTCCAAGTAATCCTCTCATTATTATAATTAATTTAATAATATATATATATTTTTTGAATTTCTTCAAGAGAATTCAATCAAATGGGATAAAACGAGAAGTAAAATCGAGATGATAACTCAAAGAAGGAAGAAATGGAGAGAGAGAGAAGGCTGGTTGCTCTGTTTCTTGCTCTCATCTACCACTTTCACAAAGTGAAGTTTGGAAATGCCGACAGAAATATAATCAACGTCCGGGAGCCATCGTCGGCCGTTGGTGACAAACGGAACGGTGGCGTCACAGTTGATGAGGTCCCCTTGGGAGTCGAAGATTGAGATTGAACAGCGGTGGTGAAAAGAGAGGAAGAAGAACAGAGAGATACGCCATGCCTCGCGGCTTGTCGAGGTCCAAAAAGGAGTTCGGGAGGGAGGACTCGAGGTTGGAGGGTGAGAACTTGAGGGAGACGGAGACAGGATTGAGATCGAGACGGCTGCCGAGGCTCGGGGAGCTGGAAGAGCATCTCGAGGGGGAAACTGTAGCCGGGTCTCGGGGTCGCTCGTCGCAGTTGTCGTAGCACGAGACGAACTCGGGAGAGAGAGGTAAAGTAAACGCTGGGGTTCGGGAAAATCTTCTAACCCCGAGGGTTCGAGGTCGAGACTCGGCGAGGGCCAGGCTCGAGGGCGTAAGACGGTCCGAGAGAAACCCGAGTAAGAAAAAGAAGAAAAAACAAAAAAGCAAGGGAAAAAGTGGGTTTCTGAATTGGGCTCATCTAAATTGTTTTATCATCGTATAAATAATTAAAGAATCAAGGAGGACCGGTTCTGTTGAAGTGTAGGGATCTCGAATAGAGATTCCAATGCCGAATGAAAGTTCGAGACCGAGGAAGAAAAGATTTTAGATACTCTTCCACTTGTATACATAGATATTGGGAAATAACTAATCCATCCTCCAGTTATCAGATAAATAGGTCACTTACCAACATTCTTTCAACCAAAAACACATAAAAAAATGTGCAGAGACAAACAATGAAATGAGATAACCTCAATAACCAAGTAAAAGAGGCAGAGGTCACCTGTTATAGAGAGTGCTCTCATGCTCATAGTTTCAGAAAAATACCAGTTTGTTTGAGAGAAGCATAGAATGAACTTTCCCAGTTAAGTCGCCAAAATGGTGATCGGTAATACGGTAGATAATCGGCATTTAATCACGTTTAAGCCGAGTGAGCCTATAATCGCTTGATTTCGGCCAAATTTGAAGTGGATAAGGTCTTCAGGATTCGGGGCGTTCCAACCGCTCGCTTAAACCGGAAAACCGGCCGTACGGACGACGCTATGTCAATCCAACAAGCAAAAATGTGAGAAAAGAAGAGGAATGCGCGATTTACATGGTTCGGCCAATGTGCCTACGTCCATGGGTTGCCCTTTTGGGCGTTTTCCTTCTCATTGACATATAGAGATTTACATGGGGAAGAATGTTACAAGATCTGAGGATAAAAGGAGATAAAAGAACAAAGGAAAAATCTCCTGCTTCTTCCTTGTTTTCCATGGTCCAGAGACCCTCCTTCTATGTCTTTTCTTCTTCTCCAGCCAACCCTTCTGTTTGTGTCTCCTCCCATTTTTTCAGCCAGCCCTCTAGTCCCTTTTAAAGACTTGATGAGATCCCCCCTCCTTTCCCATAAAGAGAAGTCCGCTTTTTTCCTTTTGAGAGTCCCAAGGTCTGCCCTTTTTAAAGGCTCGACAAGACTCCCCATTTTTCTCTGAAAAAGGGAGTCAGCTTTATTAGTCCCAAGGTCTGCTCCTCTGTCCTGTCACATCACAAGAAGTAGGTAAAAATGAGCAAAAAATGCAAGGTCGGCATGAATAGTATTGAGTGAATAGTAATTCGGGATTGACACTTGCATAAATAGTGCCGGGTGAATAGTAATCCGGGATTGTCACTTGCATGAATAGTGCTGGGTGAATAGTAATCCGGGATTGACACTTGCATGAATAGTACCGGGTAAACAGTAATCCGAGATTGGCACTTGCATGAATAGTGCTAGGTGACTAGTAACCCGAGATTGACACTTGCATGAATAGTGCCAGATAAACAGTAATCCGGGATTGATACTTGCATGAATAATGCTGGGTGAACAGTATTCCGGGATTGGCACTTGCATAAATAGTGTACACAGACCTAAAATTGGTCCATAAAACACGTGTTACAAATAAAGGTGTGCCATGTGTACTACCAATGATATGGTACCACGTATATGCATACAAAAACAGGGTCATCAGTACCTCAGAGGATTCATCGGCAATCTCCCGGAGCTTAAAAGTCCTTCCACCAGGGAAGAAATTGAAGCCAAGCTTAAGGACATCAATCTTTGAAGACATGTTTCTCCCTTTTTCTCTTCTATTTTCTTTCGAAGAAATTGAAGCTAAGATAATGGTCCTTGATTCGGATTCTAGTTTTCTTTTGTAATCTTCCATTGTTTTTTGTTGTGTGCTGACTTTTTCCAGGTTTTACTTTCTAGAGGAAATTCATTTTGTAGAGTGATTAGCAATTTTTTTTTTTTTTTTCCAGTTTTTGTCATTTGTTAATTTGTTGAAGTTATTCATTGTACCTTTATTTGGTCTTTTTTTGGTAAATGGTTTAGAACTTCCACCCTTAGTTGGGATTTCAGGAAATATAAGTTGGGTCGATTAGGAATCTGAGTTCTGCCTAGAAGTATCAACAATCTTACCAGAAATGAGTCTTGAGATACTCCTCTTTACACTAATTAAAAATATCTCAGATGCAAATCGTTTAAAAGCTGTCCCTGAAATTGGAGGGTATGGGGTCTCATCGTCCAGCCAAATTTGACAAAACAAATCATTCTATTCCCTCAGAACATTTTACAACACATGATGATCAACACTCCCGTGAATGAGTAATCCATACATGTGCTTGTGGTTTCTTACATGAACAAATTCCATTTCTGAAATATTGTCGATCATATATCTTGGAGATAAGACTTCGTTTCTTGGGGCAATCTCCCCAAACTAGCAAGGTCTTCACTATGTGAATTGGGTTCCGCTGACCTTCCGGTTGCTATGTTGATTACCCAAATGCAATAGCTAACTTCTCAATATGTCTCTTCATCTTGTCAGCAATGTCAAGCAAACTATCTTTGGCATATACTCAGCAACCTTCAACTTGGTTTCCATCTCTTCCAAGATTGAATAGAATCTGCTTAGTTTGCGGGTTGAACCGGTCTCCAACAGCCAACTGATGGACATTCCATTTGTTGAGGTGTGGAGTCTGATTATCTCGTTAGATCGAGTCTCTATTATCGTCGGTTGAAAGGGTTTTCAGCTTGTTTATCTCGTTGGAGCCTGATTTTTTAAATTTTTTTATTGTTCATATTTTTATTCTCTAGGATGTAACCATAATCTAATTCATGAAGATATAATCTAATTCATGAAGATTATAGCGTAAACAATCTATGGTGAGAGTCGGACAACGGCAAGAGATCTCTGTATCCTTGGTCATATTTTTCACTTTTAGCTACTTAGTGGTTTTTTTCCGAAAAAGGTTTTTCACGTAAATTTGGGTGTTGTTTATTTTCTGCTATTGTTTGTTGTATCGTTCTTTACACCATTCAACACTGCTAAAGATAGTGGCTCATATTCACTGATCTCTAGATCAACGAGGGAGGGATCAAAGGAATAGGGTATATTAGGGATTTTCTATATATACTGGGATTTCTCGAAAGGGTTTTTTCACATAAATTTGTGTGTTTTTGTTTATTTTCTGCCATTGTTTGTTTTATGATTCTCTACACCATTCGTAGAGATAGTGGCTCATATTCACTTGGTCTCTAAATCCAAGGAGGAGGGACTCCCAAGGGGTAAGGGTATATTGGAAAATTTTCATATATACTGGGTAGGAGTATAAGTTTTAACCCTAATTCATTATTTGACATGGAGGAAACTTCTTCTCTCCCGTAGAATGTGTTAGATCCGGTTTTAACAATTAATCCAATTGTTGTAAGTTATTAGATTAATTGAGATTATCTAAGGCATGATAAAATAAACAACACAGGCAAATTTTACAAGGTTTGGTTTCACCCTACTCTTAGGGGCCACGCCCAGATATTGAACAATCTACTAAGATCAAAAGATTACAAACACCAATCAGAAGTTACACAAAATAAAGACTCCATCTTAATTTTTGTCGCCGTCATGTTGAATCATCTTCTGGACTTGTTCAACGAGCACCACTCGTCTTCAAAGTCTGCATACTTGAACTCCCTTCAATTTCGCAGATGGTCTTCTCCTGAAGACACTAAGTTCTTCTCCCGAAGAAGAAAACGATTTGAGTAACTTAAAGTTACAAGCTTGAACGCCCAAGGGGTTGAACGACTACCATTAGAAGCGAGATACATATAGATCTGCCAAGACGCAGATCCTCAATTACTGAGATATTTTATTCTTCCTACCAAACTGTAATCTCATTCCCTGTTTTAGTAGCTTCTTCCCCTATTTTTAGAAATGTCTCTAATCTCTTAAGAGACAATCAAATCAACTCTAAAAGCTACTCTAATTACACTTCCTTGTATTTGCAAGAATAGAAGCTACACTAATTAGGTTGAGTATAAAATCAACTTAATTACAAAAGTATTCTTTATATTTTGAACACAGTGCCAGTTGTAGATACTACTTTAAGAAAAATTCAGATTTCTATTAGAATCGAAATCTGTGGCTTAGAGAGCTCTTGAATTAGAATCTTCTTGAAATAGAAACTGCTTGAATCTTGATTAATATTGCCATGAATGCCAAAATACCTAACAAACGTGAATTAAGAGACAACATCATTGAGCAAAAGAAGGGAAAATTAGTGCAGCGTGTCTATGAAAAGAGAATTGTTGCAGGTAGAAATGTAGAATAGCCACAGCCGATTTCTGTCCAAATAGAATTGCCGAAAGTTTGGGCCATCTTAAAAGGCGCCTCTAAGTGGCCAGACCATTAGGAGACCAATAAAGGAACCATTTCATGCGTCAATGGTTTAGCTGCCCAAGTCTAAGAGTTGAACATGACATCAACATATGATATATATATATATATAGATATACACACACACACACACATTACATATTGGGTCCTTAAGTTTGGATACATTTCAGTAGGATTTTTGGGGTTCCTTTATTGTCTCATCAATCTATCTATACTCGTATTATGTTACGACTTTCTGGTGCAAGATTAAAAGATCAACTAGGTTGCTTGCAAGGTGTTTTACCTTTTTTCCTTCTTTGGGAATTATGGATTGGCAGGAATAAAGCTCGTTTTGAGGATATCAAATCAAGTGCTGAAATTGTTATTTCTGAAGTCCTAAAGTGATTGTTTGAGGTAAACTCTCTTATTATGCCCAAGAAAAATGCATCGTTTTCTGATAAATTATTGTTGGATATTTTGCGGATTGGTGTTTCTTCTATTCCGATTTCACGTCGGATTTTGGTTAAATGGTTAAAACCAGATTGCTTAACACTAATGGTGCTTCATCGGGTAATCCTGCCCCTAGTGGTGGTGATGGTGGTGGTGGTATTGTAAGGGATGCTCATGGTTCGATTGTGGTTGCATTCTCTTCTTTTTATGGTGTTCTTTCGAATAACTTAGTTGAAACTTGGGCTTTACTAGATGGTTTAAAGCTATGCTCGTTACTGAATTTGAAGCCTATAATCATTTAGGGTAATTCTCAATTTGTTGTGGACCGGTTGGCTAAAGGAAAGATGCCTCCTTGGATTCTTACTTCTAAATGGATTTTGATTTGTAAATTTTTTTGTGAGCTTGATCCTATGATCTGTCATGTGTTTAGACAACGAAATGTGGTTGTGGATGCACTTGCCAAGCTTGCTTGTCCAGTTCATACATATCAGATATTTCGCTCATTACATCGTCTTCCCTTGGATATTTGCTACCTTATCAATTGTGACAATGTTGGTTTGAGTAGTTTTAGAGAATAATTCTCATGTTGTTTTTAGGCTATTTATTTGGCCATCTTTTATTTGTTGGTAAACATTAATTTGGAGTTTGGTTTCATATCCCCCAATTTGTATAGTTTTTTAACTAATTTCATATATACAGGTCGGGGTCTATGCCAAACCCCCCTCCCATCGTTGGTGTGCCTCTATGGCTATTCCTGCCTAGAGGGTGTTTCCTAAAAAAGAAATAATAATTAGCTGTATATGTTAATGATTTCGATTTAAAATTTAGTTAAAATAGTAATAGTTGAAAAAAAAAAAGTTTTCTCCAACAAAAGGTGTCTTTTATTAGGAAAGCTTGGGGTCAAACTATTATGTTCTTTGTTGTTCGCAAGAGCTCTAGTAAGCCATGAGCTAATTGTGCCTGTTAGATTTTTTACTCAAAAGGTGAGCTAATTGTGCCTGTTAGATTTTTTACTCAAAAGGTGTCTTCAATGTTAGAATTTGATTTAAAAATTCGAATGTATGTTTTTTATTTTCAAAATGGTTTTGGATTTAATAAATTTTCAGTTTTGAGCAGTTTTTTATATTTGCCATTTAAATGGGACAGTTATGGGGGGTTTGATATTTGCCTTTAAGAAGGGGCGTTTTGGACTTGAAAGTCCAAAACGTGTGTGTATTTAAAGTGTGTAGCCGTTTGGGTTCTTGGCGAGAGTATTTCGTCTTATCCTTGAGGCTGTTTCATCGATTGTTCCGTGCATCGATGACGGTCACGTGTCCAGTTGACGAAAGCCACACTCTTCAAGCGTTAACGCCGTTTCCGTCTCCTTAAACAAATTCAAATTTTGAATTTAACATTTTGATATTGAAATTGCAAAATAAGATGTTTCCCACCCTGAGGCTCAGCCTTCTACAATTTGTTAACACGTGGACTTTTTCCCCTCTTTCTCTTCTCCCTCATTTTCTTCACTGTTTAGATTTCCCCCCCTTTCTCATAGTCTATACGGCCACACCAACGGCAGACTATTTTCTTCAAGCTTTTAGCTATTCTCATCAGAACAGTTCACGACGACGGAATATCTTCACGTCGACAGGATATTCCGACAGGTACTTGTTTCCCGCCCTGAGACTCAGCCTACTATAGTTTGTCGACATGTGGTCTTTTTCCCCTCTTTCTCTTCTCCCTCCTTTTCTTCACTGTTCAGTTTTTTCTCCCTTTTCTCGTAATCTATACTTTTTGATTTCGTTTTGCACACGAGTCCATCCACACCAAGGGCAGTCTCTTTTCTTCAAGCTTTTAGTTAATCTTATTGGAATAGTTCACGACGACGGAATATCTCGTCTGTTCACTTTCAGGAGATCATTGATCTGGTAATCTTCGTTGTTGTCTCCTACCACTTAATGTTCTTTGTTTAACGATGCTTGGTAACTTTTTGTCATTACTAGAGTTGCATTTTGAGATAATTCTTCAAAGTATTATATAGACAGATGCGGGAGTAAATTTTAAAGTGGTTTGATTTTCTGGAAATTAGGTTTATAGTCATTTTAGCAGAGCCGGTGATGACCGTCTTGCTTCCATTTTGAGTGCGAAGCGAGGCAACTGATTCAAATTCTGCCACACTTGAATTCTTAATTTCAGATAGAATTTTACTACAAAAATTAAAAAAAATGTTTCTATTGTAACATAGTTGCATTCAAAACTACCAAGATCTGTTAAACACACACTCTCACCATATTGCAGTTTCTAGTGCTTTAAAGACACTGTAATCTGTATTTGGTTGATAATCTAGTTGAATGTGGACCTAAAAATTAGGGAACACCATTGACCTGATGGGTTTTATATAATATAGTAAATTAATCAGATTCTCGGGTCATAAACACACACTCTCACTATATTGATTTGTTTTTCTCTATTATATCATAAATGTACCTAGAATACAAATATGTATTATGTTATGTTATATCGAGTCTTTATCCATTTAGGCACCAAAACAGAGTAAAGAAGAGATCGAGATTGATAGCAGTGCATCACTTGAATCAATGTGCAATGAGGGAAATCTTGAATTGGGCCTAGATGATTATATACCGAAAGTTGGCAAAGAGTTTGAAACAGAAGATGATGCAGAATTTTTTTATAATGAGTATGCTAAAAAGATTGGGTTTGGTACTCGAAAAATTAGAGTTCATAAAAAGTTTAATGTGGTTGTTGATTGAAATTTTTGTTGTGATCGAAAAGGAAAACGTGAAAAAGATAATCGGGGTCAGAAGGTTAAGAATCGGCGTGTAGAAACAAGGGTTGAATGTAAGGCAAGAATGTGAGTTAAGTTGGATATTTATGATAAATATGAGGTTGCTAACTTTGAACTATTACATACACATGAATTGGTTCCGCCTCCCATGGTTCATATGTTAAGGTCTCATAGGAAGTTATCTGCTGTACAAGTTACTGAAGTTGATATAGCAGATACATCTGGTATAGCACCTTCAAGAATTATAGAATTAATGAGTAACAAGCTGGGGGGTCATGAAAACCTTGGGTTTACCATTAGGGATTGCAATAATTACTTGCGTTACATACAGAAAACGAGCATTCAGAAAGGAAAAAATTTATACATTTAAGTGGTTATTTAACAATTCAGAAAGACACATTCAAAAAGACTATGTCTGGAAAGGGGCCCAAGACAATTCTAACAGATCAGAATCAGGCAATGATTACTGCTATAAGTTCGGTGTAACCAGATACGTATCACCGCCTTTATATATGGCATATGTATCAAAATGCAACAAAGAAACTCAATGATGTGTTTTCACATAATAAATCTTTTGCAGCAGATTTTTCTATGTGTGTATATGAGTATGAAGATGATGAAGAGTTTAGAGAGACGTTGAATAATATGATTGAGAGATACCATCTTCAAGGCAATAAATGGTTGGAAAGTCGATTCAAAGAAAGAGAAAAATTGTCTCTTGTGTATGGGAGGAATACCTTTTCTGCAACTATGACTACTACACAACGATCAGAATCTATTAATAGGTCATTGAAACAACATCTCGGTACTTCCAAAGATATTGTAAGATTTTTAGAAAATTTTTATAGGATGGTGGAGAGACGACGGTATGAGGAGTTGCAAGCAGATTTATGGATGAATCAAAGGGGTCCTGTCTTTAATTCTCGAATCCCCATCCTAAAACATGCAAAAAGTGTTTACACACAAAAAGTTTTTTAAGATTTTCCATGGTGAAATAATGGATACGTGGAATTGTAAAGTTGATAGCTCTAAACACGTTTCTACAATCACCCAACTCATAGTTTTAGATAGAAGGAGAAAGAGGAGCCGTTTACACAGTGTTACATTTGACTCATCAAATGATAGTGTGACATGTAGTTGTAAAAATTTTGAGTTTCTTGGGATTCTTTGCATTCATGCATTATCGGATTTTCGCAACAATGGAATAGAAAAGATACTCAATAGGTATATTTTGAATAGATGGAGAAAGGATGTGAGGCTCGAGGAATTGTAGTGAATTGTCACTCATGCAATGAAGAAATTGACCATAAATTACAGTCTGGGAAGCGCTATCAAAATTTGTGCCATAACCTTGTTTCTATAGCAAAGAGGGCTACAAAGAGGAAAGATGGTTATGATCTTGTACTCATCCATGTAAACCAAATCAATGAACAACTAAATGAGATTTTTAAGCATCCAATTCTCGAGAAAGCTAGTAGTGTTGCCAACTTAGTGACGAGTGAAAGTACAGAAGTTGATGATACAGGTGCCAAGGATGTGGATGATCCATGTGAAGGCATTGAGAATATACACTTGAACAAGGATGTGGATGAAGATGTTGCAGATACAATTGCAAGAGTGCATGGTTTGAAAAGAAATTTGATTGCTTCTCGGGCTGGTAGCGACATGCATAGACAACCAAATATCCTTTAAAAGGTTGTAATGAAAAATAGAAGCAGAAAATAGTAGAATAATACCAAAAAGTCAAAACAATTCAACGAGAACAACTCCACTACAAACAGAACAACTTATGCATGTACTATTTATGCCTTTAATACATTTGCATTATTATTATTTTTTTCTTTTAATTTCTAATTATTTTTTAGTTTCTGTGTTATTAAATATCAAACAGGAACCCATAGCTTTGGGTGCTTACAATGTTGCTGCAATTACTTATGGTTACCCTCGAGCTCCAATTGTATGTGAGTCATCATTTTCAACTCAATTCTACCCACAACAGAATCTCAACATGTATCATCAACAAAATCTTATCATGGACAACGGAGGCAGCAATACTTTTAGACAAATGCTTTTGGTAATTTTTATTTAGTGCTTTATACTAACCTGTAAGTTATATCTCATTTGTTATCATTCAATTATGCTAATGAATTATTCATTATGCAGCAACAAGATGCATACAGTAGAAGATCATATCCAGAGCAAGCCTTTCCCACTATTGGTTCACAACAAGACTCTACCACCAGTAACAAGTGAGTAGTATTTGAAATTTACTTTTTGTGATTTTGGTTGCAAAAGGACTGATGAAATATCATCCATATATTATCTGTTGCTTTCAATTGACTGGAACATTCCTGTCCAGGTACCCATTTTCTATGGTATGATCATATTGGTGGAGGGAGTCTGAGAATTTACAAGCATGAAGTTCAGGTACCCATTTTCTATGGTATGATCAGATTGGTTTCTTTTAAACACTTTATTTTCCTTTTACTATGGGAGGTTGTACCATTTTTTCATCACTTTCAAGAAATGCAATCAGACAATTTAACCCACATTTCAGGAATCAAAATGAATATTTCCAATTTACATAAGTATCTCTTAATGACTCATATGTGGCACAATTACGGATGAATGCTTTTAAGAAGATTCATCAAATTCAAAAATC
Organism: Pachysandra terminalis; assembly: GCA_031762675.1. Taxonomy (NCBI): domain Eukaryota; kingdom Viridiplantae; phylum Streptophyta; class Magnoliopsida; order Buxales; family Buxaceae; genus Pachysandra; species Pachysandra terminalis. The sequence goes on along the minus strand of JAUPMG010286568.1, from coordinate 6,114 downwards.
ATATTTTTCAATTCCATACTCCGGATGCTTCAGTTTCAAAGTTCTATAATTTATGGAGGAGATGGATCAAGCTTTCAAAACTATGCATTTTTTGGTGTTTCTTCTTTTTGAGGAACATGGCCCATAGAGTTTGTAGAGTTAACTCTTTGAGACCTCTGATTATCAATTTATATTAGAAGTAAGATTATATGAGGGCAATTTCTCTTTATGTATTTGCCCTTGTTGGTTTTTGCTCTAATTATAAATTCTTATTCATTGCAGGATTTATTAAGAACAACAGTTGTGGGTATTGTTCTTTATACTAAGAAGTTCTTCAAGAAGGAACAAACGGCCGTCCCAAAGTTCCAACAGCTGTCTCAAATGCAGAAGCACAGGTTCTTGGATGATGATGAGGAGGAGGATGAATCAGTTGTTCCTAGGGTCATTCACAATGAGAATACACACATTTAAATAGTAATTCTTTTTGTTTTGCTGATAAATTGTTGCTCCTTGGAGTTTTGAGAGATTTTGTACCAATTGAAGCTTTTTGCTATATGTAGAATGTCAAAAAACCAGCTATGTGGTGGGTATTTTATGCTAACACCTAAAGATCCATTAAACCCAAATCTGCTGGCAAAAACTTCTCCTAACCCTAGTGCTTTTGCTTTCGGCGAAACTTCAATCGGTTGCATGTGATGTGCTTTCGACAGCTAAAGTTTCACTTCAAGGTCCACTTGGTTGTTTAAAAGATAATTTTCTGAACGGATATTTGGTTGTTTAAAATATGCTTTTAATATTTGGTTGTTTAAAAGATGCTTTTAATATTTAGTTGTTTAAAAGATGCTTTTAATGATTCTTTGTTGAAAGCAGATCTCTTCCCCACAACAGACTTTTCCATGCCCATGTAGCATCTTGAAGTCTTTCAACACTCCAAACACTATTCTTTTTCACATAATTTTCAAACCACATTTCTCCCAACACTTGGTCCTTCTGTTGAATGGACATTTCAAATTGCTTGGCTAGTAGTGCTTTATTTATATCAATCTCTGATTATCAATTTTTGGTGTTGTTGAACCTCTTGAATCATAAATATCAGCAAAAGCTACAATTTGATTTAGATCTAGGATTAAAACTGTTTACATCTTAATTATAAAACCCAAAAGGAATGCAACCAAAAACACAAGTACATACGTGGATATAGCTTGGGCTTATCCTATTATGGCCCTTTTAACATCTAGTCGTGCTTCAATAACTTTAACTCGAGCTCCCATCTCCCTTCGCAATGCTTCATTGTTATCACGATTGTCATTTGCCTCGTTCTATCTGCAATTGACCACCAATTGTCCTTCTGCATTGTACGGGATACACCATTCAAAGTATTCACACTTCGTAGGTAATGAACCCTTCAAAAACAATATTTAAAAAATAATGAATCTATAGGACAGATATAGTAAATATTATTCAAATAACTATAATAAATATTATGCACATTTAACATAATTATACTTACAAATTTGTCAAGACAGGTATAGAATAATCTATCAGGGTTGTCCTTTGTCCTTGAAACTTTAATTACTGCTAACTTTTTACATGAACAAAATCTCCTCTCATATCTCAAGTCAAGATCATTGTTTGATGATGAATCCACACTCTTTGGCATTGTACCTATTATAAAATCATTGACTTTATAAGGGTTAAATAATTTAAAGTTAATAAAATTCATGTAAGCATAAGCCTTTTGGTAATACAGTAGACATTTGGTTCCAGGAACATGGCTAGCACTCAACATTTAAGGTTGAAAAAAAAGGAAATGGTAGAATTCTTAGTAGAACCGTAATTCTCAAATCTCCTAATTGTTACTTTAATCTAGGAAGAAGAAGAAATGTTTTGACCGGCCAGCCTGATTGGTTTTGACTAAAAACACCAATTCTGACTCCAAAATGGGTTTAATATTCAAAGAATTAGTATAACCTAAGCTTGAGCTGATAATGTTTCTTAGTTCAAGAAATTTAATATTACAAAGTGGACCCTGCTACGCCTTATGTTTCTTGATGGATCTAAGTCTGGTGTACACTTAACAACATAATCGACCAATGTACTTTTAGACTAATTATGTCACATTTTCCTAACAGAAGTGCTTTAAAGTGGTACCGAGTGCTTTGAGTGAAAATGGCCTTTGGTTTTTTAATATTTTATACCATTATATATGGAGCACAGAAATTTTATACCATAGTATATAGGTAAAAATTTTCGTTATACACCCACCTGAACCCAATCCAACTTTAGCTAAATACAAAGCTCAGAGTTCAACCTTTTGGTTGGGCTAGATCTGGGCACTCTGGTTTGAAGGTTGGCTGAGTTTCTCCAGGAACCAGCTACTTGAGCTTCACATTGGGCTACCCTTCTTCCTAAACCGAACCCAACCTGTTTGAGTTGCATCCTTACTCTCAAGTATCAATATGCCACGTGGAGATCAAGTCGATCTACCTAACCCCATTAATACCTGTGTATTAGATATTTTCAAGTGTAACAGAAGCATGGTTTCAAGGATCGGCCGATACCGGTCCGAACTGGCCAGTTCGGACCGGGACCGGACGAGATCGGTCCGGTTTCAACCCGCGATACAAGCCTTTGTATCGCCTGGTTATGGACCGGCGGTCCGGTGACCAGTTACGTCGGTCCGTGACCAGTTCTGGCAGTCCAGCGACCGATACTGCCAGTCTGGCAATCCGGTAACCGGTTCTGCCGATCCGGCGACCAATCCCGCCGATCCCACCGGTCTGGCGACCAATCCCGCCGATCCGGTGCCAGTCTGAAATTTTTAATTTTTTTTTAATTTGTTTTTTGTTTTCCGTATCGGATCCGGATCGGCCAGTACTGGTCCATACCGACGGTCCAGACGAGACCGGTGCAGCGACCGGTTCCGGTCTTTAAAACCTTAAATAGAAGTTCTCAAGTTCTTAATATATTAACTGTTTTTAACAAGAGAAACATTAGCCTAAGGGGATTCTTTTCCCTTTTTTTTTTTCATGCGGCTTATGTGTTTGCAGCTGAAGCATGAGCTGAGCTTGAACCCAAAAACTTTTGACAATCTAGAACTGGGTTTAACCCAATCACATCAAACCCAAAAAAATTTACAAAATAAAACAAGATCAATTTGAAATGAGTATCTAAAATATTGACTAGATAAAGAAATAAAGAACAAATACTAGGGTTTAATGGTTGAACAAAAAGAAATGAAGAAGAAGATGAAGAAATAGAGAAGAAACAAATGAAAAATGAAAGACAAAGAAGAATGCTACCGATGAGAGCGTTCGCCGGAGTGAAGTGGCCGCGGGCGCTCGCACCGCTGCTGTTGGATTCAAGTGTAAGAAAGTTTTAGGTTTTGTAAACAAAAATGAAAAAGAGGTGAGGAGAGAGAGAGAGAGAGAGAGAGAGAGAGAGGCCGGAGTGAAGTGGCCACCGGCGCTCACACCACCGCTGTTGGATTCAAGTGTAAGAAAGTTTTAGGTTTTGTAAACAAAAATGAAAAAGAGGTGAGGAGAGAAAGAGAGAGAGAGAGAGAGTCAAAGTATGTTTGACGTTTGACTCTAATATTTTAATATCAAAATGTTAAATTCAAAATTTGAATTTGTTTAAAGAGACAAAAATGACGTTAACGCTTGAAGAGTGTGGCTTTCGTTAACTAGACGCGTGGCCGTCATCAGCGCACGGAACAGCCGATGAAACAGCCTCAGGGAACATACGAAATGCTCTCCCTCTTTGCCTATATAAGGAGGACCCCCTTGTTGAGACACACAACTCAAGCAACAAAGCTTTAAGTTATTGAGCTTTCCTCTTCTTTCTTTTATTTTGTTTTTCAAATTTTCTGCAATTTCTGCAAGAGCAGAATTTTATTTTTTTTTCAAAGTTCTAATCAAGTGCTATAACGTCTTCTTCATCCTTAGCTCGGTAGCCCGGTACGACCGTGTAAACTACTGGAAGGGAAAATCGTTAAATCCTGGAGACCAACTGCTAGACTCAGTACACTGCGGATGCAATTCAAAAGGGGGCGAATTTAGTTTCAAGGATAATGACATCATCAAGCCTCAGTTCATCAAAACAGATAAGTGTTTATTTGTTTTATTATAATTTCTACTTAGCCGTCTAAACCCATTCCATCTCTTTCGTCTTCTCATCTTGTCTAAAACCCCATATCCTCCATCATTGAAGACATCCAATGGTACCCACAAATCCGATAGAATCGAACCTGTTTAAAAGATGCGGTTTGGGGTTTATAGTCCCTGTTCGTAATCGGTTTCAGTTTTGATTTTATAATTGCTTGACCCATTAAGAATTGGGTCCATGCAGGTAGTTGTCGAATAACGGTCTCTTGGGTTTGTTAAATAATTCATTAATTATTTTTTAAAAATAAGATATCTAAAACTAAATAAAAATTTAATTTATAATTAAAATAATTAATTAGTTAAATTTTTGACAATTAATAATTATAATATTAGTTAGTTAATCTAATTAAAATAAAAATAAATAAATCAATCTACACTTCTTTTATTTTTAAATCTCCATTTGTATTAGACATTCACTTTATGTTATGAATGGTGCATAATATGAGTTGGGTATAAATAATCTATCTAAATTTAAAAAAATCTAACTTTTTGGAATGAGATTGTTATCATGAAAATCAAATAATATTAATATAGTAAAAATAAATTCTTTTGTATATGCGTTAATGTAATAAGTGTCGGGTACTCCATGGGTACCAATTAAGAACTAAGTGTTTGTGAATTCAATTCTGAGACTAAGGATGGCAACCCTGGACCCGGAACCAATCCATGTAATAGGGTTCGGTTCTGGGACACTGGACCCAACCCGTTGAAACCCATAATCATAAATCCCTATAAATACGAGTATAATTCGATCGGTTTGATTCGATTTAGTGGTCAAAGCAAAATCAAACCGAATGACATGCACTAAACCAAAATCGGTTAAGTTAAAGCCTTAACCATAAACCAAACCAAATTAATTTAGTTTTTTGTTTTCTAAACCATAATCAAACCAAAATAAAAAATAAATAAAATAAAATAAAAAATCAAACCGATTTTTTTGGTTTAATTTATTTAGTTTCAGTTAGACCCAACAAATTGACACCCCTACTTATAATAAAAATCAGAAATTGACCAAATGTATTATAATACTTTTCCTATTGGAAAATTGTTTGGCCTCTTTCTTTCTTTCTTTTTTCCGGAGTAGTTAAGGGAAAATCTAAGAAGAAATGGAAGTCTTGGGATTCCATTTGTAGATCAATGAAAGGAGGTTTGGGAATCCGATCCTTATTTGATGTTAAGGTTAATTTTGATATGAAGAAAGCTTAGAATATTATATCAAAAGTCTCTTTGGTCTAATTTTATAAGACTAAAATATCTTTTTTATGGACCTAATCATGCTAATGTTTCTCGTATGTGGAAAAGTGTTCAGTCTAAGTTGTATGTGTAGACACAAATTTTGTATCCGAAATAAAAAACAAGAAATATGTTTAAAACAAAAATCAATTTAATTTATTGAAAGAATGGATACACTCTCCGTGATTTGTATTCTTTACAAAGAATAAACCTCTTATTCGATCTCCTCAGGATGTATTCAATCCAAGGACTACAACAGCTTAATCTTGGGTTGATTTGATCTTCTTTGCAACGATTAGGAGGTGGTAGATTTCACGAATGAAATGGTAGGGATTTATTGCGAAGTCTTCGGCTTGATCTTCGTGCTTGTAGACTTATAAAAGATGTGGATCGAAAGTTTTGTCTTGCTGTGGATCTCTGGGCTTTTGAGCGTATTCAGAGAATGAACTTGAATCTTCCGCACTTGTTATAGGCCAAAGTAGTTGGGGAAGAGCCTTCTTGTTTGTGGACTCTCCTTGTTCGGATGTGTTTATCTCCTTTCTTCTTAGTGCGAGAAAGAAAGAATTGATGCAAGATTCCTGATGTAAACTTGAGTGAGCTTTCTCCAAGTCTTCTCAGGATTTGTTCAGAGTTTCTCCAAGCTTCAAAGCTTTCCTCTGGATTTATGATCCTTGAGAGCTCTTGTGTATGGAGCTCTCTATTTATAGGCAAGAGGTGAGGGTGTCCTTGCCTTGTT
>JAUPMG010286558.1:0-17892 GCA_031762675.1 Pachysandra terminalis | reverse complement strand
TCATATCCATCATCTCATCTTGCATGTTCTACAAATAACAAGACCTAACCATTCAGTTTCAGATATTATTTATGTCAAGGATGAAAGTGACATGATAGTCAAGGAGTACATACATCTATGTCTTGAATATTAACAGTCTTCATCATTCCTTTCAACTCCTTGTTTGCGGATTTCAAAGCTGACATCTTGAGAAGGGAAGCACAATAGTTAGTTGACAATTAACGTACTTATTCAAACGCCACAAAGCTACCATGCTAATACAACTGGAGATTTACATCTGCGAAGTATCGATCTAAAGACATAGCTCATTGATACCCAACTGCTTTATAATAGAAGTGAAAGTAAATTAATTATTTAAGGGAGAGATTCATTATTCCTGGCACTGAAATACATAGGCTATGGTTGGAACGGTTTATATTGGGAGAGATGGAAATAAAAGAGAGAGAAAGAAAATGCTAGGGAAAGTACTTCACTACTTCTCATGTTCTGTTGGAGAGAGAAAGGGTCAAGGATAGGGATTTGAAAAAGTAGAAAATAAAAACTTTTTTCCCTTTGGAGACAAAAACCTTTCAAAATAGAAAGGTATAAATTTTGAAATTAAAGAAAAGAAAGATGAGAGAGTAACACACAAACCCAACACTTAAATCTAACTGACAATTTCTCTCATCTTCCCTTAGCATCAGTCAATCTCTCTGGAACATATAAGAACTAATTGGAAAGTAGCTGGAAGTTGCAGGAATCTACCTTTATTTTCTGTGTTCTCATCTTAACCAAACATGTTATCTCTTTTCTTTTCTTTTCTTTTCTATTCCTCTTCTTTTTTGTTCTCTTTTGTCCTGAAATCTGAGGTTTCAAACACAGAATTAAGGTAGTATCCGCTCTATACTTTTATTAAACATATGGTCGATATTCTGTCAGTTGGGCTTATGTGGGATCTTGTTTCTGAAACTAAAAAAAAGTTTAGAATTTGGTTTTAACCGTCTGAAAATGTTTTTTCCTGAATTGCTTTCCAAATAATTATGGTACTCATTTTGTCAAGAGGACGTCTAAGATGGGGTCCATAAATTGGTCAAAAAGCCTTGTAAAATATGTTCCACTTGTATAGTTGAGGCCAATACTATAAATTATAGCAGAACCAAGACAATTCCGTGTTACCCCTTACTCCCTCTTATGACTCATCACAATTAACAAAATCAACAGCATGCTGCACAATTTGGAAAGGTGCCATCTTGCCAACTCAGCTGATATGTTGTGTCACACCAAAATTCTTACTCTGGGCATCTCATCATTCTATCGTCCTAAACAACAACAATAATAATAATAAAAAGATGTATTCCATCACATACAGTTTGTTGAGCATCTTTGATTCCCTCGGTGGCAAAAGAAACTTGGTCAAGATTGAATGTCTGATTGTAAAGCATATCACGCTGCCCTTCATACCTGACCAGAAGCTTGTGATAGTGAACATACATAGTAAAAACAAGAGAACATAAAAATAAGTCATGACCTAAGGTTTCTTAGCAATTCCAGGATATTATACAAGTTACTATTAAGTTTTTATAGAAAGACTTAAACCATGAGTGAAAAAATTAGGATCTATATGCTAGAATGCTAAGTATTGAACCCAATAATAACTCAATAAAAGAGGCATAAATATGCTATTAGTTACAGTTGTTTCTTTTCTTCTTTTTTTTAATGAATATAGAAGACTGTTTTATTATGTTCTTAAAGTATGAAGTCACCTTGGTAACTAGAAATGACACCAACCACTTTTAAGTGTTAAGATTCTACAAGACTCTTAAGTTTTATAATCAAGGTTACAGTCAGGTCTCATCACATAGGTGTATTAAATAGACTTTTAACACAGAAATAGATATGAGTAATAACCCAGCATGTATCCCAAATCCCAGGTGGGACTTGCTCAACAAAGAAAAAAACACAAATTAAGCACACTGTCATACCATGTTTCATATGCACTTTATGAAAGAAAAAGAAAATTGGAAGTAATATCAATTACTAAAGGCTCAACACAACTGGCAACTGCATTTGTTTCCCTAAAACAGTAGTTGTGGTAGCATGAAACTAAATGGCTTCTCTGTGATTTAGACCTAATTATTCTTAAGAGTAAAATAAAGTATATCAACCTGGATTACCCAAGTTCCGAATACACTGAGTGGCTCGCAAGGAGGAGTATGTAACTACAAAGGCATGCTGAAAATGCAAATCTTTAGAGGATGTGAGAGCTACGCATTAGCCGACCATTGATTCTGTAATAGTTATGGTTGTGTCTTGGCTTAGCACATTATAGAAGTTGAGAGACTTGTCGATGATAATGATTATCAGGGATGTTCTACGATTGTGTTCTCTTCCCCTTGGTCAGATAGGGTTTCTGAGCCTGGATCCCATCTAGAGAGAGCTGGATCAAGCTCAACTTCAACAGATAAATCTTTCGATGAGAGAGGGAGGCATACATATCTGTAATTTTGCGTCTTCTTCCTCCTCATATATCAAAAGCAGTACTAACTACCAATGGATAGTTTACGAGATATACAATGTAACTATGGGAAAGAGTAGTAAAGCGAAGACTTAAGAAAATGACTGGGGTATCAGATATCAGATTGGCTTCATGTCATGGAGATTTAGCATTGAAGCCATGTTTTTAATTAGGCAAGTGTCGGATAAATTTAAGGAGAAAAGGGTAAACCATTATATGGTCCTCATTTATTAAGAAAACGCATATCATAGGCATTTGATAGGCGCACAGACACTTAACCTAGTGGGTATCAGGGAATTAGGTGTTTCAATAAAATTTACATCATCAAGGACAAGTATAAAGAGTCAGTGACTCCATGAGATAATTGATGGTGAGATTAATGAGCTCCCAGTGACAATAGGGTTACATGAAGGGTCAATAATAATAGTTTCGGATATATTGACAGCCACTAAACAAGAAAAGGATCCTTACTCATGTTACATATAACTGGTATTGGTACACACTAACAAAAATATGAAACAAGAGTTGTAGAGGGTGCTTTGGGAATAAGATTTTAAAATTGTCGAACCAATAATAAATCTATGTAATTCAGCCCTAACAGAAATAATAATAGAGATTAGACGACAATAGGGAGAGATAACTACGAGATCCCTCATGGAAACATTTCTGGTACCTTGGGTTAGTTGTTCATAAGGATGGAGTGACCACAGAAGATGTTTCCATAAAGTTAAAGCTAATCAAGTTAAAAGAAAATTTTCAAAAACTGCTATAAGACCAGTAATGCTGTAATGTTTTATGAGAAAGAATATTGAACTCCTAAAAAATGACAAAGGTAGTTGATATGAGTTTGTTGCGATACTAGGGAAGTAGGATAGAAATGAATGCAATCAGAGAGTCTAGGAGCAGGCCCTGTAGAGGAAATGTAGGATAATCAACTAAAATTGTTTGAAAATGTTGAGATAAGACTAGTGATGGTGCCAGTCAAAAATGTGAGTTTCGCAAGTGGAAGGAACTTAAAGGGTGAGGCGAAGGTTTACTAGGAACTGGTTGGAGTATGTGAAGAAAGACTTGAAAACATATTAAGTAACATGAAAAAAAATGACACTTAACAGGCTTGAACAGTAGTTTTGTGTTTTCATCTTCATGGTTCTAAGTTTTGACCAAAACGATATGTATTGGCTGATACATATTGGTTTCCGTGAGACTGATATAAAACCAAAATGTTTATTATCACCGAACTTAACAAATGCATGTAGAATCCTCGTGATTTCAGCTGATACATACTAATATGCAGTGCATATCAGTTTCATCAGAGTCCAAAACCCAATCTGAAGCCAAGTTTTGTGACCATGCTTCCAAAATATGTAAATAGAGACCTCCAGAAAGTGACGACTCGTGAACACTAAACAATTACTTAGCATAACCTTGAGAGAATTTGGGAGCATTACCAAAGAAGATGTGAGGCAATACTAAAGAAGATGTGATTGTTTGGCATCCTATCAGTTACGTGTATTCCAAAATCAAAGTTCAAGTGTTAATCTTTTCCACAAATCATTTCAGGCACCTTAGTGAGGCTACTGACTCCTCTCTACTAACCACTTACACATGGCTTCAAGGAAGAATGTTGGATGGTAAGAAGAATCATCAAATTTTTATCGTCCTGTGTACATGAATTTCCAAATATAGAGGAAAACAAATAGTCCTCCCAACTGCGGGCACTTTAATTGCTGTAATGATGGATCAAAAGTGCTGCATGCCTAACGACAAGATTATATAAGAGCAAGGTTGAAGTTTTGCAGCATAAACTTCCTACTGTTGATGCACATCGTGTTTTCAACAAATATGTACTCATGGACCTTCAGAAAGTGATGATTCATGAAAACTAAACAATCATTTACTAGAACCTTGGGAGGGTTTTGGAGCATTAATAGAGAAGATATGAGTTCCCTGGCATCCTATCTGTCAGATGCAATGCCAAAATCAAAGCTCAAGTGCTCAGGTTTGCCTCAGGCACCTTATTGAGGTTAGAGACTCCCCTCTGACTTGGAAGAAGAACTTTGGGTGGTGAGAAATAACTTCAAACCTGTATTATCCTTTGCAAAATTCATGTATTGGGGGAAACAAATACTGCTGCCAACTGTGGCTTCTTTTAGTAATTATTATAATGATGTTATCTTATACCCACAAGAGTTTCTAGAAGCGTTATCTAGCATTATAAATAAAGACTTGAAATGATTAAAGCATATGACTAGCAATAACATGAATCAAGTGAATGCATCTGCTTTGAGGTTAGAGACTCCCCTCTTATAACGACTTACACACGGCTTGGAAGAAGAACTTTGGGTGGTGAGAATTAACTTCAAACCTGTATTATCCTTTGCAAAATTCATGTATTGGGGGAAACAAATACTGCTGCCAACTGTGGCTTCTTTTTGTAATTATTATAATGATGTTATCTTATACCCACAGAGTTTCTAGAAGAGTTATATAGCATTATAAATAAAGACTTGAAATGATTAAAGCATATGACTAGCAATAACATGAATCAAGTGAGTGCATCTGCTTAAAGAAATGATAGTAGGGAGGCACCTACATTCTTTTCTGCTTGAGAACTCTCATGGCCCGAGCTTTCACAGCTTCTTGAGCAGGACCAGGTCGTGTTTTTTTAATCTGTTCTTTATACCTACTGAGCTCAGCGTCAAGCCTTTTGATCTTCTCTTCCACAGTTTCGCCTCTTTTATTAATCTGAAGTATAGTTTAAATATCAGTCAACAGGAAAACAAAGAGTATTATCAACTAAAGTGAAAATATCTATAAATAAAATGTTATAGAGTGAGAAAATCCTCCAGAGTAAAATTCATGCGGCACTGGATGCTCACAGGTTAAGCACACATGCAGGTTCTAGCAAGGATGAACATCACATGCATAAGATACCATACAAAAAACTGGAAATGTGAAAATCACCCGCTGAATCATTAACCTTTTACTAACATGAAATCTATAATGTTTAACTGGGAAAAAAGGACTTTTCATTGCTCTTATAAAGGGAATGCAAAATTTAAGCTGTCTTAAATTAAAATAATAATAATGATAATATTCTCGACTTACTAGGATTGTACTACCCTCTGCTAGTTATTTAATAAACACAAGTGCTAAAACAAATCAACAAAGATAATTTTAGCCTGAGAACACTTTTATTTTGTTAAACCAGAATTGATTAGTAAAACCAAATTATAACTATCATACAAGGACTTAAATTGTATTATCTCATTACATTTGACAGGACATTTTTATAAGGTTTTAGGTGAAAGGCAATCACAAGACCAACTTAAAAAAAAATAAGAATAATAATAATAATAATTAACTTTTAGCAACTTAAACTTTTTAAACTAAAAGGAAACTAACCTAAAGCCTAAAGACTAACCAAAACCATTTTTCACTTGATTATAAAAAGAACAAACTTGTAAAACACGAATACCACAACAGATCTGCACATGTATTTGTACATTACTGTATGTTGCTAAGATCATGCCTGAATTGATGAATCCAGCCAAAATTGGAAGATGATTCATTAAACAAGCTTTTTAAGGATTCCAAAATAAACACATTCGGTGAATTTTCAACATTCAAAAATGTGGTAAAAAATGTAGCCATGGAATGGTATATCGAGTTCGGAACACATTGAAACTTGAGGTTAAGTCTTTCCTAATAGGTGGAATTGAGGCTTCCAATTCTAATTTCAGTGTTTGAAAGCACATAGAGAATTGAAATTCCAGTGTCCAATTCCATAAAATTAGGTTTGGCCTAATTTATGGTGTGATCAATTCACATGGGATTAAAACCCTTCTTCCTCGTTTTCAACTCTATCTCCTCTACAGGTACGTGAAACAGCCACCGGACGCCGAGCCGAGAGGTATTCTCCCCCCTCCCTCCCTTCCTCCCTCTCATCTTGATCGGTAATAACGATTTGCATAAGCATAAGCTTCTTGAATAACGATTCAAAGCTCTGTAACATCTCTCTGCTAATCCAACTGCATTTCCATTCAACAGGCCTTGACAGCCACCCAAAAACAAGTAGGGGTACACTAAAACAACAACAAGATTCTCCTTGGCCTCATCTCTAGGTTTGAAGATTCGTGTGTAAAGCGTTATACCATCGCTGGTTTCAACCCCGCAAGACTCAAAAGAAAGGCTCATGGTCTGTGCGTGAAAAGAGAGAGAGAAAGAGAGATAGAGAGAGAGAGAGAGATGAAAACCGAATGGAATTGCTTAAGAGACATGAAAATTCCATATTGTGTTCACATATACAACACATCTTCCTATCTGTTCTGTGTGGCATACCATCCTGACCGTTTAATTTATTTTTTCCTCAGCCACCAACAGTTCACTCAAGAACAATCCATGACATAATGACATTCATACATTCATCTTGTTACTTATGTGACCAGCTTCTACCACTTCTAAGCTTTCTTTTCTAAATCAATTACATTTTATTACTACTAACCATTAATGTAAGACTTTGTCTTAATCTTTTCATTTAAGCAAAAAAAGAGTTTATTCATTTATATAGCCTTATGATAATCAATTCTTATCTGTGCCAGTAGAATAGGAACGTTCTTATCAGTTGACAAAACTTCTATCTGCTGAACAAGCATGCCTACCTGTTGCTAGCGCTATATTTTTTGAATTCAATTAACTTTTGTTGGACCGAAATCTAATTTTTTATTATCTGCATTATCTTGGCTCAGGCAGTCCCCAAGAATTTTATCAGAAACATGATCGATGACAAGCCACGTTCTTGACATACGCTCCATTCACAAGTATTGTGGGCCTATCAAGCATCCTAGATGACAAGTATTGGGATTACTCATTTTGCCTTAACGTTCGGTCATGATGCAGTCCTACCTGTTGAGGAACTGATGCCTTCACTAAGGGTAGCTTTGCAACACAAGTTCACTTGGGCTGAATTCATTGAGGCAATGGTGATTGAACTGGAAGAACTAGACCATCATCGGCTGAAGGCTTTTGAAAACCTTCAGGCCAAAAAGAGGAAGGTCTCCAGGGCCTACAACAAATGGTTTTAGTATAAGGCCTTTGCTGAGGGAGATTTTGTATGGAAAACCATACTCCCCATAGGGAACATGCTATGAATATCATATCCTCACTGTAGATAAATTACTCCATGAAAAAAAAGCACATTTCTCTGATGCAGCAGCTGCAACAGATGATTATATGGAGAAAGATGATAAATAATAAAAAGAAGAAAAGGGCAGCAAGTAAATAACTAATCAATCTGTAAGGATTTCTTTAAATCACCAAAGTTTTGGGGTTTAGTTTTGTCTTTCAGTGTTAATTTAAGGTTCTAGATTAAAAGATAAATGTTTTAAAGTAAGGGCTGGTGTATATATGTTTTATAACTGACAAAGATATGAAGGAAACTTTTATGAGAAAGAAAATTTCAATGCCCTTTGAAATTGTAAATTTTGAAAGAAAAAAAAATCACAAAACATTTAGTTCTTTAGAACCATGGGATTTTTCTTGAATAGGGCTTCAGGAAAGATAGCATATAGATATAGTTTGGACATTCTTTTGGGCATTGAAATGATAAATGGAAATACATTAGGGAGAAGGATACACCAAGGGTTTCATTAAAAAAGCTTGTGTTATCCTTGATAAGGGCTTCTTCCTAGTTAATTCATGAATTTTTTTGTGTACCCATCCAAAATGATTTTTTCCAATCTATCAATCGTCATCCGAGTCTTCTTTGTTTTCACTGAACTTATGAGTAATATCACTTGATTTTGCTTTGCTCCCTTCTTCAAGAATCAAATCTTTATTGTGATTTACTAGTATTAAAAAAATTATAACTACATATGCTAATGTATGAGTGGTATGAGAGTAATATGTTTTTTATACTCACTCTTCGTTTCACGGATGGATAATAGGTTGTTCGATACTCAATTTTTAAATGTTGATGACAATGATAGAAGAGTGAAAAAGCAAAAGCTTCTTCTATATGCACTTGTTGTTACAATCACAGCAATTACGATCAGCACTATGAAAAACATATTGTTAAAGGACCTAGAGGAAATAATGAATTATTAAGGAAACTCTATTTGAAACATTTATATGGTGAAAGTGACGTAACGTGTTAGGAAAATTTGCGTCTAACAAAGCAGGCATTTCATAAGTTATGTGGAATCAGGTTAGATGATACGAGGCACATAATTGTTGAAGAATCGGTTATAATCTTTTTACATCTCCTTGCCCAGGTTGTGTTTTGTGTAATCAAGGAAACTTTTATCTACTTGAGGGAGACAATTAACAAGCATTTTGGTTTTGTCTTAAGAGTTGTCCTCAAATTAATAAAAGATTTTATGAAAGCATCAGAACACGCTACAAATGATTCATAAGATTGCAAATGAAACTGGTTTAAGGTAAACACAAACTTAATTTCTATATAAGATATAATAACATTATTCATTTATAGACTTATAAAACCTAAATTCTTACCATCTTCCTCAAGATTGCCTTGGAGCCTTAGATGGAACATCAGTTTCAGTAACAGTTTCACTTCAAGATCAAGGTTGATATCAGAATAGAAAGCAAGAGATTGCTACCAATGTCTTAGGAGTTTGTGATCGCAACATGAAGTCGGTATATGTATTTCCAAGTTAGGAAGGATCAGCTTCGGATTTTAGGGTGTTAAGAAACTCCCTTACAAGATCTTGCCTATTGTCCGTTCCAATTGGTACCTCTTTATAACTTATACCATTTCAATTCATTAGATATTTTATGAGTCATTCTAATTGCAAATCTATCCATAAATCATAGGAAAATATTATCTAGTTGATGGCTTGACACAGGATACACAAATGGTCCCAATTTTCTTGCTTCGTATAGACAAACTAGTTATCACCTTAATGAATGGGCAGCAAATGGAAACAACCCAACTAAATACAAGGAGCTATATAATCTTTTTCATTCTTTAGCAAAGAATGTAATTGAAAGAACATTTGGATTATTAAAGAAGCGGTGGGCTATTTTATGAACTCCATTATTTTTTATTGAATACCAAGGTGTGAAATATTAACGTTTGTTCTTTGAGAATCGCATTCAAATTGACTACCACGTAATTTCTTATGTATAAATATAGGTACGAATTATCAATGCCTATTGCATCATACACAATTTCATACGAAATGAGCATCGAGAAATGGATACTAATTATTTTAGGGAAGTTAATGAAGAGTTGGCAGCTGAATTTGTGTCTCCAGAAGAGACAGATGAAGAAATGATCTAATGTGTACAAATTACAAATGAATAGAAAAAGTTTCGAGATGATTTAGCTCAGAGCATATATGCTGACTATCAAGCTAGGCGAAGGAATAGACATTAAAGATATTATTTTATTTAGTATTACGTATTTGTTTTGTGCCAATCTTTGTTTCTTATTTTTGAAAATATGATGAAAATATTTTGTTAAAATGATAGTATTTTAAATTTTTTAAGGAACAACATTATATATCTTAATACAATTTTATACATTGGTGTTTTAATTATTGTATGAATGTGTTTATAGATTTTTACAGGGGGATGGTGGTAGATCTCAAGCTCATATTGGTAAAGATAAGGGAAAATCATATCTTTCTTGGACTAAAGACATAGATCGTGTGTCCTAACAACCGTTCTCCTTGATCAACATAACCTCAAAAATAAAACACCTAATGGATGGAACCTCCAGATTTTACAATCATTATTAATGCTATAAAGGAGTAATGTGGCATCTCAATCTCCAAGGAAAATGTCAAAGCTCGTCTTAAGACTTGGGATAAACATTATCATATTGTCAGGGAGATCCTTAAACAAAATGGTTTTGGATGGGATCATACTAAGAATATGGTGCACGTAAATGATGAAAATGTCTGGAATGTTTTTTGCAAGGTATACCAAAATTTAGATAAATACAATGTCTTTATCTTTATTGAAACTTGTTAATTTATGTTATACTAATCCTTTTGTTTTTTTTCTATTGTTAATAGTCTCATTCAAAAGCAAAATCCTATCAAAGTTATCAAATGAAGTAATTGATAATTGGGATGACTTAAGAGTTATTTGCGGGAAAGATCGTACGAATGGAGAAGGTGGAGAGCATAGTGAAGAGACGAAAGAGGCATTTGTGGCTAATGATGAGGCTAGTTTTGTGGGCAATATTACTGGTCTTAATGGCATAGGTGTTGATGATGTGCATTCTCCTACAGTTGGAACTTCAACTCGTAAACACGCACCATCATCTACAATACTTTTGCAATCTCTGAAGAAGAGAACCCGTACAAATGACACACTAGCAGATGTTGTTACTCATATAGCACAGTCCATTAATAAAGCCTTAGCATCTAAGCCTATTAAAATGAATACAACATTAGTATTTGAAGAGATATACAAAGTTCCAAATCTTGAAGTGATACAACTTCTTAAGGCAAGTGATATGTTGATGAGTGATGTAAGGAAGTTTGAATATTTCTCTTGCCTTCCTATTGAATTGAGGAAGGCATAAATTTTAATGCATACTTAAGCATTTTATTATATAATTTTAACTTTATAATATGAATTTTTGTTTAGAAATCAGATATTTAGATCCTAATATACATTTGGGATGAACATATTTGATGGGGATAATCATACTTTTGCTCAAATTTTATATAATGATGTTGTTTGGCAAAGATCAATTGTATGCTATTATCATGTCACAATTTCAAATAAACGATACATAGAGCACGGTGAGACTCATTCGATTGGATTGTTATTAACATGGGACTTATACAAACATTAAGTGTAAGATTAAATAAAAATATATTATAATTCATATATAATTTATTTCAAAAGTTAATTAATTCTCATTGAATTTTGTAAGCTCGTCCAAATAGTGAAATTGGAATTTGAATGTAATTCTTACAGAATTCTAATTCCAAATTCGAATTTCTCTTGCTATCTAATCACTAGAATCTCAATTCTGTATAATTCCAATTCCTAATGAATTGGAATTGGAATTAGAATTCTTAACTCCAATAAGATTCAAGTGATTGGATAACAAGAGAAACTCGAATTTGGAATTAGAATTCTGTAAGAATTACATTCAAATTCCAATTCCACTGGTTGGATCAGATTACAAAATTCAATGAGCATTAATTAACTTTTGAAATAAACTATATTTAGTTATAATATATTTTTATTTAACAATCCAATTGAATGAGTCTCACCGTGCTATATATATCATTCATTTGAATTTGTGACCTAATAATAGTATAAAATTAATCTTTACCAAACAACATCATTATATAAAATTTGAACAAATATATCCCTATCAAATATGTTCATCATCTATCCCAAATGTATATTAGAATCTAAATATCTGATTTGTAAACAAAAATTCATATTATAAAGTAAAAACTATATAATAAAATGCTTAAGTATCCATTAAAATCCATGCCTTCCTCAATTCAATCGGGGCAAGAGAAATATTCAAACTTTCTCGCACCACTTGTGAGCATATCACCCGCCTTAAGAAATTGCATCACTTCAAGATCAGGAACTTTGGATATCTCTTCAAATACTACTTGTGCACTCACTTTAACATGCTCAGATTCTAAGGTTTTATCAATTGACTGTGTCATATGAGTAACAACAATTGCTAGTGTGTCATTTATACGGGTTCTCTTCCTCAAAAGGTTGCAAAAGTGTTGTAGATGATGATGTCTATCTACGATTTGGCGTGGCAACTTTAGGAGAATGTACATCATCAACACCTATGTCATCAAGACAGCAATAATGCCCACAAAATTATCCTCGT
The DNA here is from genome assembly GCA_031762675.1 of Pachysandra terminalis. Taxonomy (NCBI): domain Eukaryota; kingdom Viridiplantae; phylum Streptophyta; class Magnoliopsida; order Buxales; family Buxaceae; genus Pachysandra; species Pachysandra terminalis. Next base: position 5,548 of record JAUPMG010286558.1, on the reverse strand, counting down.
CGCTAACCACAAAAGCCTCTTCCGCCTCTTCACCATGTTCTCCACTTTCTTCATTCGCATGATCTTCCCCGCAAATGATGCTCAAGTCATCCCAATTATCAATTACTTTCGTTCAATAAGACTTTGCATCTGTATAAGACTATTGACAATAGAAAAATAAAAGAAATTTGTATAACATAAATTAATAGGTTTTAATAAAGATAAAAACATTGTATTTATCAAGATTTTGGTATAAGTTTAAAAAAATATTTTGGTATACCTTACAAAAAGCATTCCAGACACTTTCATCATCTAGGTGGACCATATTCTTAGTATGATCACATCCAAAACCACTTTGTCCAATAATCCCACTGACAATATGGTAATGTTTGTCTCAAGTCTTAAGGCAAGATTTGACATTTTCTTTGGAGATTGAGATGCCACAATGATCCTTGATAGCATTAATAACAACTGTAAAAACCGGAGGTTTCCATCTATTAGGTGTTTTATTTCCGAGATTATATTGATCAAGGAGAATGGTTGTAAGGACACAATCAATATCTTTAGTCCAAGAAAGATATGATTTTCCCTTATCGTTACCGGTATGAGCTTGAGATTGATATCTACCATTATCCATCAATAAAAATCTATAAACATGCAATAATTAAAACACTAATATATAAAATTGTATTAAGATATGTAATAAAACAATATTCTATCTTAACAAGGAATTTTCATCATATTTTCAAAATAAAAATGAATATTGGCACAAAACAAATACGTAATACTAAATAAAATAATACTCTAATTTTTATTCATTCACCTAGCCTGATAGTCAACATACATGCTTTGAGCTAAATCATCTCGAAACTTTGCCCATTCATTTGTAACTTGGACACATTTTATTACTTCTTCATTTGTCTCTTCTGGAGGCACAGATTCAACTGCCAACTCTTCATAAACTTCTCTCAAAAAATTAGATTCCATTTCTCGATGCTCAGCTCGTATGAAATTGTGCATAATGCAATAGGCATTGATAATTCGTACCTAAATTTATACATAAAATTTTTTTACTTGGGCAGTCAATTTTAATGCGATTTTCAAAGATTAAAAAAATAATATTTTACACCTTGGCTTTCACATCAAAGAATGATGGACTTCGCAAAATAGCCCACCGCTTCTTCAATAATCCAAATGTTCTTTCAACCACATTCCTTGCTGAAGAATTACGAAGATTATATAACTCCTTGTAATTAGTTGGGTTGTTTCCGTTTGCTGCCCATTCATAAAGTGATAATGAGTTTGTCTATACAGAGCAAGAAAACCAGGACCGTTTGTGTATCCTGCGTCAACTAGATAATATTTTTCTATAATTTATAAATAGATTATCAATTAGAATGACTCATAAAATATCTAATGAATTCAAATGGTAGAAGTTAGAAAAAGGTACCGATTGGAATGAATAATGGACGAGATCTTGTAAGAGAGTTTCTTAACACCCTAGAATATGAAGTTGATCCTTTTTAACCTGGCAATACATATATCAACTTCATGTTTGGATCACAAACTCCTAATACATTGGTAGTAATCTCTTACTTTCTATTCCGATATCGACCTTGATCTTGAAGTGAAATTGTTACTAGAACATATGTTCCATAGAAGGCTCCAAGGGAATCCTGAGGAAGATGGTAAGAATTTTGGTTTATAAGTCTGTGAATGACAAATGTTATTATATCTTATATAGAAATTAAGTTTATGTTTACCTTAAACCATTTCAATTTGTAATCTTCTGAATCATTTGTGGCGTGTTCTGATGCTTTCATAAAGGCATCGTTTGGTATTGCTTCTCAAAAGCACTTTTTTGCTTTTGGAAGTAAAATTTTGCTTTTAAAAGCAAACCATGTGTTTGGTAATACATTTTTGAAGCACTTTTAAAGAAGCAAAAAAGCAATTTTTTGCTTAAAGTGAAAAGCAACGTTTCCTTGCTTTTTAAATTTTACTTTTTTGATTCTAAAAAATTAGAGGCTTCCCTCAAGAACAGTAGCCTTCAAACCACCGGTCTTGGATCAGCTCAAGGAACCTTGTGAGGTTCTCCCAAGATATATAAGAACCTATCTTTCATAGAGGTCCAAATCATCAAATTCCTAAGAATAGTGGTCGGAGGTTAGAAGTTACATTAGTTTCTCTGTTTTTCCTACTTCCAGAGTTCATCTATATGCATCTTGAATTAATGGGATGGTTGTATTTTGGTTTGTTTCATATCTGTTTCAAACCCTATTGATTTCAATTAGGCACATTCTTGTCCTCATTCTAAGTATCATTATGTGTAAGTTATTGGAGTGATGAAAAGTCGGAGTGCTCATGAAACGGATGGGAATCTGAAGGGTTTGGAGAGAGCTTTGTTCAAGGATGTTCTCTCCAAAGGAACCGGAAAAGAATCCTGGCATCCGGTTAGGAAGAAAGTGAGAAACAAATGGAGAAAACCCACTGTCATCCGAGATTTCCTTCAGATTCAGAGGAAGTGTTTTGATTTTGAAGGCTTCTCGAACGGCATCCATATTTCCTTGCGCATCACAGAAAGAAGCAGAGGCAAGAGTTGGTCCGTTTTGTTCGATGGGGAAGAGGTTAGTTGGCTCAGGAACATGCTCCAGGCAGCTGATACTGCTGGTGATCGGATAAAGAGATTAGGGTCGGTTCGATTGAAGAAACGGGAAGTAATAGCAGAAGTTAATAGAAATTCAGGGGGGGCGGTGTTTCCTTAAGATCTCGGTTGTGTTTGACCCATGGTTTTAAATTTCGGCGGCATGCTGCCGAAATATCGCCATTTCCCTCATTGGGGAAATGGTGGTATTTCCCACATTTCACCAGATTTCGCCGAAATATTGGCGAAATCTGGCGAAATTTCGGGCTAAATCGAAACTTAAAACCTTGGTTTGACCGCATAAGTAAAGCCCTGTTTATCCCTAAAGCTAAAGAACCTCTGGGATGGGAATACTTCAGAGCGGTTGGTGGGAGGGTTCTGGTGGAAGAGTGGTGCCAGTTAGCTGAATCCACAAAGAATGCGGTATGGGAGGAGAAGGAAAATTTGAATAAGAAGAATGTAATTTCAAAAAAATGAGTACTGAGAACACCAAGTCCGACGCCGGCTGTGTGCGTATCCTTGCTGCCGGCAGATCTCCCCAGTTCGCGTTTTTCCTCCCATTAAACTGTATTCCTCAGGATTTGGCCATTTTTAGTTGGCCAAGTTGCATTTCCGGTTGGCGCATTTCCATTGAAAGAGTTCCCGCGCATTTGTGGAACCAAGATTTCATCCCGCTGGTCAGTGATTTCTTCGGGGGTCTAGCCAACCCTGCAGTGTCCGTAGGGGAGGCCGAGGAGGGTTTCTTGAAGGTAGTGATGGAAGTGCGCACCGAGCTTGTTCTGAGGATCTCGAGATCGATATGGCTTTTAGATGGACATAGGTGATTTGAAGCCGGAGTATATGTTGTTGCAGAAGCGAGATCACCGGCGACATGTTCGGTTGAATCATCCGATGAAGACGAGCTGAGGAGGAGGGAAACCAGTCGTTCAGAAGCTTTTTTGTCATTGGGTCTAGCGGGTGAAGAAGAAAGACTAAGACACGGGTCGGACCCGTTGGAAGACGGGCAAAGGTCCTGTTCTCTTGAAAAAAATGGTCAGAAGAGGAGGATGGCAGGAGTACCGAGAGAGGTCCCAATCAAGGGCACAGCTGTCCAGAAGTGGTTGGAAAGAAAGAAGGCAATGGCCAGGTGGGAGGAAGGATATTAATTTCAAATGGGGAGGAGGTGGCAGTTGCTGAGAGGTTTGGGACTAATCCCAAAAACAAAATGTCTTCCATATGCAAGGGTGACGAGGATGGGCCTAGTTCGAAATAAGGCCCGGATGATAGTTCAACACCATTTGGGCTGGGCATCAGCGAATCAAGGGTCCCAAATCTTATAAAGCAAGGAGTTTGTTGGGCTGGGCCTTTAGATCTCATGTTGGAGGAGGCTTTAGAGGAGATAAGAGGGTCTCTTCTAAAGCTTCAGTCACAAGTCTCAAACATAAGTGTTATGATGCTAGATGGAAAAAAAAAGCGACAAAGATAGAAAGAACAACGAAGAAGAAGCGTGCCGGTTGAGGAAGGAAGGGGATTCGCTCTTGTTGCTAGAGACTGCCTCAGTGGAGGTGTTGTTCATATGTGAAGCTTCGGATCAGCCATGCTCTTTAGGGGTGAAGAAGAAAATCGGAGGGCAATCAATCAGGAGTAAATCGGTAGTGCTGAAGGCTTTTCTGCCTTACCCCTAGTTCGTGCTCAGCCAGAAGGGTTGGGGAAATATCATGATGACGTTGGGGTTTCTTTCCACCCGGAGATTGCGTTTTCTTCTCCTTTCTCGTCACTTTGTTAGCACAGTGGGCCCCCCTCTCGTATTTGTGGTTTTTCCAATGATTGCTCTCTGGCAGCATCTCATGGGTTGAAAGAAATGATGAGAGAGGAGGGTAGAGATTTGATACATAGTATGACCAAAGTTTATAGCAGAAGAAAACAGGGAGTATGTTGTCAAATAGTAATGTGCATCAAAGGGAGCTGTTGTATCAATTAAATTCTCTCTATCTTTTTTCCTCTTGTTGGTCGATTGGATCAAACCATCTGCTTTCAATTGGAGGAGACAAAGTGATGTGCAGTTTTTCCAGAGATTGCTCTTTGTTAGAGACACCAGAGCTGGGGTTGAGGAAAAATTTTATCGAGGAGATAAACAATTTATTTCTAACCGGAGGGGAGGGGTTAGAAAACAGAGATGGACACAGGGAAAGAAAGGGAGGCAAGGAACTGTTAGTTTTAAGTGAAAAGACGGCAATGAAGTCTCCAGAGGAATTTTCAAAATCAAGCAAGGGGTGCGAACCTGTGTTAGGATTAAATTTATTCGAAAACAAATCTGGAGAGGTTGTTGTGGATGAACTAGAGGAGATTTTTGGAAGAAGGGATGTGTTGTCTCAAGGACAATCTGAAGGGGATGGTTCAGAATCAAGTTTAAATTGGCCAAATGATGAGGAGAATGTACAGTCGATAGTGACAGTCCCTCTAGATTGCATTTTAGATGAAACTCCTTTGCATTTTGTAAACAGTGAGTTTGAAGAGCTGCTGGAAGAGTTCAATGATGAATCTATTGAGCTGGATGAGAGGGACATCTCGGAGTGGGTACTTAGTAAATTAATGAAATTCGGGGGTTTTGTGGGAGTATCTTAGGAGGGATTCCAAAAGGAGGCCATGGAACTATTCACGACTATTGAAAAGAAGAATAGAGATTTAACAGTGAGAAACAATAAGACGAATAAGGAACTGAAAAGACTGAGCTGGGGAATGAAGGAGAAGGAAAGCCCAGGAGTTACAAGATTGGGAAGGAGAGGGACAAAAGAGGTGGAGGTTAGGGGTTTGCTGGAGTTTAGATGAAAACAAAAAAATTGTCTTGGAATGTTAGGGGACTGGGGAACAAGGATAAGAGAAGAACTATAAAAATGGCTTTGAAGGAATGGAATCCTGATATAATTTTGTTTCAGGAAACCAAATTGG
>JAUPMG010286549.1:0-17892 GCA_031762675.1 Pachysandra terminalis | reverse complement strand
TTATATTAATTACATATTAATCCTATTATTTTAGTTTTGTTTATTTCACAAGGCATGAAAAGAAGGTTGTGCAAGGCATGCACCACCAATATTTGGTGGTGGTGGTGGTGGGGGTGGTGGTGGTTGTGAGTGGGTGGTGGCGGTGGTGATGGTGGTCGTAATGGTGGTGGTGGTGGTGTTGGTGGAGTGGTGGTGGTGGTGGTGGGGTGGTGATGTGGGTAGTAGTGGTGGTAGTGGTAGTGGGGTGGTGATGGTGGTAGTGGTAGTGGGGTGGTGATGGTGGTGGTGGTGGTGGTGATGGTAGTGAGGTGGTGGTGTTGGTGCTGGTGTTGGTGGTGGTTGCGGTGGTGGTGGGGTGGGAGTGGTGGTGGTGGTGGTTGCAGTGGTGGTGGGGGGGTGGTGGGGTGGAGAAAGAGAGAGGTGAGGGTAATGTGGGTATTTGCTTTTTTTTTTTTCAAAAAGCAAATTCTGTTTTTAACACCAAACAAGTCCTCTATCAAATGGAAGGGGACCAAAAGACAAATATTTTGCCAAACTATATTTGAGGGGTCAATAGTTTTGATCAATATACTTTTTGCCTAAAGTAGGGGTAATAGTTAATTCTCCCTTAATTTTATATATACCACAATGCCAACTGGTAAGCTAAAAAGAGAAGGCACCATCAAAGGTTTAAACAGAAATAAACTTCTATTTTTTGTTTTCATCATAGAATTTGATGAAGACGGCCAGGGAACTAATTTGCCAAAGCTAGTCTAAAGAATTCTACACCCACACATACACATTGAGTCGGACAGACACACATACACACATGTATCATCAGCAAAATGAATTAGAAAAATATAAAGAAAACAAAAGTGTCTATATTTGAAACTAGAAGAAGACTAGCTCCATACATTATATACATTTCTTTCTACTATATATACAATTACATATATACCTTTCTCTCTACTGTAAGTTGCAAATATGTACTATTGACATGAAACAAGGACGAAGATGACAATTAAACCAAATTAACTACCTTTTTTCATTTTCATTCCTCTTCTATGCGGTTGCATTGGATGTGTAGCAGCTGTTGTTCTGCATGTTTGATAAGTAGTTCATCCTCATGTGATTATCATTAAGGTTATAGGACCAGTCTGGCTCACCAAAAGGGGTGGAAAAGGATGAAATGTCACCATGAGTGTTCGATGACATATTAAATGGCTGACCATAAGGGAAGGAAAATGATGAAATGCCTCCATGACTGTTCGATGACATGTTAAATTGTTGACCAGAGGAAATGAAAAAGGATGAATTGCCTCCATGACTGTTCGACGACATGTTAAATGACTGACCAGAGGAGATAGAAAAGGATGAAATGCCTCCATGATTGTTCGACAACATGTTAAATGACTGACCAGAAGGGATGGGCAAGGATGAAATGCCTTCATGCCTGTTCGACGACATGTTAGATGGCTGACTAGAAGAGATGGAAAGGGATGAAATGTCATGTGTCTTCGACATGTTAGATGGTTGACCAGAATTGGATAAGGATGGGATGCCTCTATGACTGATCGAAGACATGTTAGATGGACTCGGCATGTCTGAACCGGGAAAAGTGGCTTCCATTGAAGGAAAGCCTTTCAAGTGTGATGAGCTTGAAAAAGTAGTTTCCATTAGAGAGAAGCCATTCAAGTTTGATGAACTAGGCATGTTTGATGAACTCGGAAAAGTGGCTTTCGTTAAAGAGAAGCGATTCAAGTCTGATGAGCTTGGAAAAGTGGCTTCAGTTACAGGGAAGCGATTCAAGCTTGGCATGTTTGATGAGCTCGAAAAAGTGGCTTCAGTTACAGGGAAGCGATTCAAGCTTGGCATGTTTGTTGAGCTTGGAAGAAAAGCGGCTTCTTTTAGAGGGAAGCGATTCAAGCTCGGCATGTTTGATGAGCTTGGAAGAGTGGCTTTGGGCATGTTTGATGAGCTTGATGGAAAAGTGGCTTCCTTTAGAGGGAAGCGATTCAAGTCATTTGATGGTTTTGGCATGCTTGGTAAGCTTGGAGAAAAAGTGGCTTCGGTTGTAAGAGGGAAGCGATTCAAGTTCTGTGATGGGGTGATTGGGTATGGCATGTTTAAAATAGGGAAAGTGTAGATGCAAGGGTATTGACCATTCATGGAAGGGACGGAAGGTGCAGGAGCAATGGGTTTCCACTTGGTTTTAGTTCTAGACATTTTGGCCAATGAAGTTAAGTTAGCCACTATAGTTGCAGCAATCCTACAAGTACTTCTACTAGTATCTCCCACATCATGGATGCTCGATCGAACCTTACGATTAGATTTCAACTTTTCTTCATGGAGGTAGAACTTCTGCGCATGACTTGCTACTTGCATAGCTGTCCTAGTCCTCACAAAGTGCCTAGATATTTCCTTCCAAGCTCCCTTACCATACTTTTGGATACCCTTTAAAAACAACCTGCAGAAAATAAAGGGAAAAAAATATATTAGTTATAGAAACAAACAATGTTACCCAAAAAAAGAAAAGAAAAATAGATTAAAGCAAATTTAACTAAAAACATGATCAGATTTAAGATATTTATATTTTTGCAAATTGGGAGTTATTTACTTCAAAATATAAGCCCGCCATATATTTGATAATATCAAAGTTCAAGGAGGCTAGCTCTCTACAATGGATTCATGTAAATAAATGAAAGAAATTAAAATCGTCTTCGATTTTTGGTTATTGCAATATTCCCAGGGCATAAACCACGTTTTTCTATACGTAACCCTGCATGAAACTGACAACCTGTTGTTCTGGTTAAGGTGGGATAAGGTTTGTGGTTTAGAGTTTTTGGATTGATGGGTCACTGGTTTTAAGGGCATAACGTTGCAGGAAATTGAAAAAAATTATGTCCGAGTGGGGTAATATCTCACCCAATTATTTTATCTACCAATTGCAATCCAAAACCCTAGAAGGCATATTAACAATATGAAACTGCCTTCCCCCTTAACCGGCGTATTTTCTGCCACTCGACTACGTGATAGAAAATAATTGGGTGGGATATTACCCTACCCGGGCATAGAATGTTTTTCCTAACATGGCCTCGTGTAATTGATGTTCAAGAAATTGAATGTTATAAGAAAGATCTCACAACCCTTTTCAATTGATGAAATTTATTAAAAATCGATATACATATATAATCATAGATTTTAATTTCTATAAATTATTTATAATAATTTCATCAAAAAAAATATTTATAGGAAGTGAAATATATCTTGTGACATGTAAATTAGTTCTATTTGTTAAAAAGGAAAATTGAAGAATCAATTTGTTTGTTTCATGTCTTCCCAATTAAATCTATGACTCTACTTTCTTTATATGCATGTCTTTTTTTTTTTATTCTTTTTGAAAATTAATTCTTTCTTAAATAAATAAATATTTGCATGTTGCTATATATGATCGAATTCGAAGGAAAGTCACTACAATTCCCATAACAAACTGAAAGGGGAGAACAGAAACCCTAACTCTTTCTTCATATTTTTATTAAAAAGGCAGTTTTGGTAACCCCAAGTCCAGCATGGATTGTCAATACGAGCCCAAAATTAGTAAGACGGAAAAACCCTAATAAGAAACAGTACCTGTGTTCTTCCTCACTCCACTTACTTCCCCTCTTCTTTTCAGGTTCTTCTCGAGAAGGCGATCCTTCTTCTGTTGGATATTCGGGTAATGGAACCCGACCCGACTCTATATCTTCTATATCTTTCATCAACGATTCATATCGTTGCTTCACCTCACCTGAATTCCTCCCAGGAAGCCGTGAAGCGATCTTTTTGAATTTATCGGAAGCTTCGAGATCGACTTCTGCAAGAGCGTTTTCAAATATCTTATTCTCATGTGAAGTCCATTTTTTTATTGGAGAAGAAGAGGAAGAAGGCTCAGAAAGAATGCAAGAAGATGAAGACTGATGATTCTCAGTCTCGGAGTCAGATGGAAGAAGATCTGGTAAGGAACAGAACTTCTCAAGATCAATTGGAGGAGACGGAGGAGGAGTATACTGCCATGAAAGCAGCTTATTATCAGAGCTGAAAGAAGGAGATTGAGGAAGAAGGTCCGACGGCCATGGCCAACAATGTTGATCTTCGGTGTCCAGTGAAGGAGACTCGGGAATTGAATCCAACCAATCCATTAGAGAGAGAGAGACAGAAAGAAATCTAGAGAGAGAGAGCTTTTGAAGGACTGGAGAACGACGGCTCGTTTTTCTAATTCATGTTTTGTCTGTGAAAGGGATACCCGGAGTTTGATCATCTTATAATGGAAATATACGCGGAATTTCCCAAAATGACCTTTTGGGGGTAAAGAGTCGAGGGAGAAGTTATATTGAGAGGAAGACAATTTTTTGTTTAAATTTACAAGGACATCTAAAATGACAAAACTGACCTTTCAATTCATTACCAGTTAGAGTTGAAATCGAAAGGGTAGTGCTAAACAAATCCTTTGTTACGTGAGTTCTTATACATATCATCTACAGCATTTTCATGCAGCATTTCCTACAATCAGGGTTATGATTGGTTGGTTGTATTAAAAAGCATAATTTCTTTAATAATAAAATCACTTGAAAATAAAAAGGGATCAACCACAAGCCATAAATGTTTTAGGATCTGTTGTAGCAACTTGTTGTAGAGGATATGTAGCCATAATTTTTATACTTAATGTTTTATCCAATATTGGATAGTTTATTGATTTACTAGGGTAGTGCTAAACAAAATTGACCTTTTATATTGAAGGACTATGGAGAACGACGGCTTGCTTGAGGTATATAATAGTTTTAAGATCCAATAACACGTGCTCAATACTACGCATTTAAAGGCAAAAGGAGATTATACGGTGACAGGATCTAATACGACAATATATGTAATATTCCATTTATAAATTTCTTTTCATTTAATTAAGCAAAATATAACCGTCTCCTTTCCAATATAATTAAACTAGTTGTGTACACGTGCTCTCTGTATGTATACATAGATTTGATCGAATTTGAATTTTAGTAAAGCATATAATTAATGTATAATTTATGCCACGTAGACAAGTGACAGAAAATACTCTGATTAAGGTGAAAACCAATTTAAGGTTAATGTTTTTTAGGGCTTTAGATTTATAGGTGAGAAAATAACTGGGTGGGGCATTACCTCACTCGAGCATAGAATTTTCTTCCTGTGTAACACTCTGAAACAACATCTACATGTCTAGCAATTGTTTTCTCTAGGAGAAGGGTAAATGAGAGTAAAATTTTTGTAAGAGTAAGTATATATGAAAGTTATAATTATTAGATGTCAAGTAGAATTGAAATGCTTCTCTTAATAGAACAATATATATTTTCAAAGAAGAAAAAAAAAAAAAATTTATTACTTCAAGTCTTGACATAGAATATTTGCAAGATTTTGATTTGAGTCTAAATACAACATGTTTACAAGGTTTTTAGTAGGCAAATTATACATGTAAAAGAGAAGAGGATAAGTTTTGATATTATGATTTTGTTTTGTGGGCATTGTGGGAATAGATTGGTAAGAAAAAAAAAAAGGAAAGAAGAAAAAGATCGAAAACAATAAAAGAGCAAAATATCCTCATCTCGAGATGATATACTGACGAGAAAAAAGAATGATTTGTCCACGCAAGATGAGAAACAGAGAATCTCATAGAAAATGACGACCAATTACATTTGTGTGTAGTTTTCTAAAAGGCAAAAACCGTTAACGGACGCATGGTGAAGAACCTTTTCCACATTTTACACCACTGGGCACAGAGAACCTCAATTTAATGCAATTTTTTCCTTTTTCGGACCCTCTTGATTTCGTCGTAATCTTCTAAGTCAATCGTAATCCGAAAAAGATTCGTCTATCGTCATCAACCCCGTATAACTATCGTGTATAAGCAGAGGCTCTTCACCTTCAATCAACGTTTTCCCATCACACCGTCTATTTAGCTGACCGTGATCATCGATTACACGAATTTCGAAAAATGGGCTGGTCTACGTTTTGAACGGTTCAGATCGACCAATCAACCAAGCTATTGTGTTATATTGGGGTTTGTATCCATTGAGGATGATGGATGTGCAATCTACATCAGCAATACCCTTTACTTGCAGGTCTTTTTGGTAAGTTACGTTTCTGGGTTGGTGACGTTTGTTCTGCATGCAGCAAATGAGACAAAACTTTTATGTCACGTGGAGGTGAGGATCTTCTGTAATCCGGATCACAGGAAATCTCTTGTGATCTGTCACAGGAGACACCTATCCATTAAGGCTGTCAATTGGTTTTGTTTAAACCGAAAACCGAAAAAAGTTGGTTTGATTTGATTTTTTTTTTTTTTTCATTTTGGTTTGGTTATTGTTTAGAAAACAAAAAACTGAATTATTTCGGTTTTGTTTTCGGTTAAGGCTTCATCTAAACCGAAATTAACTGAATCGAAAAAATCGAAGTAGATTATATATAATATATAAATATATGGGTTTATGTGTTTTATATAGATAATACTATTAATTTTGTCAAACCGAATTTTTTGGTTTCTGTTTTGGTTTAGTTTGGTTTTTGGTTTTATCTATTATAGTTCGGATTAGTTTTCGATTTTTATTTCGGTTTGATTTGGCTTTTGGTTTGGTTTTGGTTTGACTACTAAACCGAACCAAATCGACCAAATTATACCCCTACTATCCACATTTAAAAACCTAAGAAATGGGTGAACCCTAGGAGCCCACAAGTAGTACAACTTGTGAGCCTGCTAGGACAAGTGTTGATCTCGTGTGGCAAATCATAAAAGGTTTCTTGTGATCCCGATCACATAAGATCTTCAGTCATGACGTGGAGGTGTTGACTTAAAATTGAATCAATCTTGATCGTCCAATTGGCGGGTCAGCATCGCGATCATTTGAGTATAGAATTCACTTGCAACAGGTTACAAAACTGTCATGTGATTTTGAATGAGAGGGCTGATTCGAGCCCATAGGGCTTCAAAGATGGGGCCATCTATTGTAGGGGGCGAGATTAAATAAAAAATTGGCTTTTGATTTTCAATTTGATAAAATTAATGTTATTTTCAAAAAAATAATATAAAATTAATACTAGTTTCTCTATTATTTATACACAAACATATAAATAGTATATATAATATGCTTTGCTTTCTTCAGTTCGGCTAGGCTTAATTGAACCCTTAATCGTAAATCAAACCAAATTAATTCGATTTTTTTTTTTCTAAATCATAACTGAACCAAAATGAAAAAAAAAATAAAACAAACCAATCTGACTTTTGGATTTGGTTTGTTTAGTTTTCGGTTTAGACCAAACCAATTGACATCCCTAACCGTGAATGAGGATACAAAAGTGAAAAAGCATTATCGAGGAGGGGCAATAAAAACTCTAGGAGGGTAAAAATAAAATTTGACAGGAATAATTTGTAACATATTACAAGAAAATTTGTCAATTTGGAAAAAATTTAAAAATTGAGGGAGGACAGTTTCCCCCTCTAAACTTTATCACCCTTATGTAGCTCCACCCTTAACCATAAGCGAGTTGGGTGGTTAGGGCCTAATTGTTTCTTGATAGGGCTGGGTTGGAACCGAGTCGGCCCATTGATGCCCCTAATTAACCTTATTTATTTATAAAATACAATTTTGAAAGCAAGATGCACGAAGAACTCCAATATTTCAAGAATTGCAATTTGTGGGCTTTGGGCCCAGGAAGTATGTCACTTCATCGCATATATGCCTTTAACTACCTGAGCTCGAACCTTAGGTCTTCGACTTGGCCCAGCCGAGATCTCTAGGCTCAATTATAGTCTACACCCCAACCCATCTTGGTAGTAGTGGCGGTAAATATTTGATCTATCTTTTTATGCTAATCAGATTTTGAACGCATTGAACGTTAAAAGCAATATGCACCGTTGATCAATAAGTTTCAAGACACGATTTGAAACAAGATTCGTTCCCCCAATCCAATGTCAGTAGATTATGTTGAAAAAACAATGAAGATTCAGAAGTATAGAAGGCTAAAAACAACCTGCACTGTTGATCAACAAGCTTCAAGGCACGACTCGTTCCAGTGAGAAAATGTCTTCGGGATATAATGAAACCTTTGATCAAGATTTGTTGTGATTTTTGGATGTGCACCGTCCAAGTACAAGACACTCTGTGTATAGAACTGATGATGCCAAACACTTGACAAATGCCTTGATAGATTTCTCTCCACCGTTGATCAACAACCTTCAAGGCACGACTCGTTCTAGTGAGAAAATGCTTTTAGGATACAATGAAGACTTTGATTAAGATGCATTGTGATTTTCGGATATGCACTGTCCGATCACAACAAGACACTGTGTATATAGAATTGATGATGCCAAACACTTGATGAATGCCTTGATAGATCTCTTTCTCTCTCTTAATCAGATCTAGACTTGATCAAATGATTGATTCTGGTATGTACCCCTTCATTCATCATCGATCAAGGGCAAGCATGATTCTACAGTCAGGATCTGACCATGTAAAGGCACCCGATTGGTTGATACCTCTTTAAGCAGGTGCAGCCTGATTGAAAGATGAACCCAAACCAAAGGTGGTCCTAGCCATCAAGTCAAATCAATCAAATCAACCTAGTCTAACTGACACTTCTCTAATCAGGTACAACCTAATTGGAAGATCAACCCAAACCAAGGGTGGTCTGAACCTAAGTAACCAGAGCGGTTACGGGAACGAAAGTAGAAACGAGAGCGCCAAACTTGAAAATAACTTGTGGTCTCCAGAGCGTCAGCATATATACACACAAACTATACTTAGTGTATAAAGACATTTTAATTTTCATTTTTATGCTCAACCACATACATAAGAGAAAGGACATAATCCATTAATATCTCAATTTAATCTTCTATCAATCTAATTTAGTAATTTTTTTTTTAGAATAAAATTTATATATTTTTAAATTTTATGAAAAAAACCCCTCAAAAATTTACAAGAATACCCATGCTTTTTAATATTTTTTTAGAATAAAACTCATATTTTTATATTTCTATAAATCTCCCAAAAATTTACAAAAAAAAAAAAAAGAAAAAAAAGAAACTCATGATTTTTTATGTTTTTATTCTAATCTACGAATTAGGGGCGTTCTCGCCCTCAAAACGCAGATTCACATTTTGAGCGCCAAAATCCCTCGCTAGTCACACGGATTAGGTGACTTAGGTCCAAATCATTAAGTCATACCAATCAAATTAACTCCTTTCAACCGAGTGTGCACACTTTACTCAAACAAAAGGCTCATACGATTTTTATGAGGTTACGTGTAAAGTGTATCTACAAAGTGTTCATTGCACCTTCATACATGCGTGTGTCGGTACTATGTATCTACAAAGTGCCCATTATGCCTTCGTACATAAGTGCGCACAACGGTGGCACCATCGACTCACTCAATTATTCTCTTTGGTTTTAAACATAAGAGCCAGAATTCACTTTTTTGCTTTTAAACATACGAGCCAGAATTCACTTTTTTGTTTTAAACATACGAGCCAGAATTCACTTTTTATAAGACCTTTATTTTTAATTTTCTTTGAACCTTCGGACAAGAGAAACTCCAAAAAGTTTTTTAATACAAAACCCCAACAATTTGAAAATATCCAACAGAAAATAACATTCTAATTCAAATATATAGGATCTCCAATACTGAGAAAAATAAACAAAAAATTAAAATAAATAAAGATCTAGTGCCATCAAACGACCCGTGTACTAGCTATTTGACACATATGCCAAAGAATCAATGACTTGTTTGACCTAGCCCGTTGGAGAAGACAGGCCTGGCCTACCTCTCTCTCTCTCTCTCTCTCTCTCTCTCTCTCTTAACATGTTTAATTTATAAAATAAATATTATTTACTTATCTTGACTCTTGAGTGCATGGTGTCTCTATCGAAGCATAATCTAGCTTTAACTTCTCAATCATCAAACCTAAATTTGAATTCTCGTCTCTCTCTACAATTATTAATGAATGTACAGAACATTACGATCAGAACTCTGGCAAATATTTGGCCGCTACTTTTTGACCTAATAGAGTCATTTTCATGTGAGGTGTGTGCTTTCCACTCACCATCTATCTCCAATGAAAATCGTTTGCCATATTTTGTTATTATTTTTATTTATTTTTTTGTTTTTTAGGCTTTTAGAATCATTCATCGGTTATAGTGCTGCTTACGTAATACTATTTTATTGTTATTATAAAAAAATATTGGGAGGAAATCAGCTGTGTGATATGCTGTTGTCTTCGCTGTGAGGTGACATGTGATTGGTTTAGAAAATAACTTAAATTAGATTTTGCTTTTTCTTTTATCCAATCACAAATCACATTACACAGTAAACCACATGGGAGTCCACAGCTGATTTTCTCCCAAAAAAAACATCACACCAAATAAGATAAAACAAAATATTTATTATATATTCAGACACTATTTAACATAATTAATAGCTACCTAACAAGCTTGCTTATTTGAATGGTGTCAAAATATATATAACAAATATCCTATCAAAATATAAAATTATTTTCCAACCAAATATTGGTAGATATTCCTTGTATCCAAATGATAAGACAAACTGGCCATTATGAGTGAAGTGTACATCATGAGCGGGAATTTTAATCTTATTTGCAGTAAAAATTGCATCTTATGGTAAAATCTTTACACTATGAAGGTCTGACTGAAAATTCTTCATTCATTGTTTTGCCACTTTATTAATAGGTCTGTTATATGTGTGATAATAAGGCTGTTGTAATTAAAATATATAGGGGTGCATGTGTAGGGGGTAGGTAAGACAAGATGAATGTCAAACACAAATATTTTTTTTTACAATGAATGCACTAATTCTCAACTAAATTATATTTGAATCAATATTAATGATATGTAGTTAAGAAATAAATGATATATAATATCACTTTATAACACAATAATACATAGAAGAACAAAAATTTATCGATTTGTAGACAGAGGTGTGTAGTCATTGTCTTTGATATCGATATCATCCATTATCAGATTATATCCTTAGTGCCTAAGTTGATGGCAACTGGTTCTCAAGATTCGATGGTCTTTGACCTCTTGATAAGTTGTATCCTAAGTCACCAGAACGTTGAGCGGGTGTGGGAGTGAGAATGAGAGCGTCAAACTTGAAAATAACTTGTAGTCCAGAACGCCTACAGAGCGTTTGTATATATACATACAATCTATACCTAATGTATAAAGAGATTTTTATTTTTATACTTATCCACATACATAAGAGAAATAACATAATACATAAAATATCTCAATTTAACCTTCTATCAATCTATTTTAATCTTTTTTTAAATAAAATTCATATATTTTTATTAAAACCCCCTCAAAGTTTACCAGAAAATCACATTTTTTAATCTTTTTTTTTCAAGATAAAACTCATATATTTTTATAAAAACCCCAAAAAATTTACAAGAAAACTCACGTTTTTTAATCTTCTTTTTTTTTCAGAATAAAACTCATATATTTTAATAGTTTTATAAAAATTCCCCCAAAAATTTACAAGTAAACCACGTTTTTTAACTTATTACTATAATCTGCAGATTTTCAAATCCGTGGATTTGAAAAGTCAAATCCGCGGATTAGGGACGCTCTCGCGCTCAAAACACAGATTCGTGTTTTGAGCGCAGGATCGCCACCCACTTCGCACAGATTGTCTGACTTAGGTTGTACCATCTACTGAACTCAAGGAGAACTGGTGGTGTATCACTCGACAAATAGAGGATGAAACAACTCTTAAAAAACTCAAAGGAATATCGTAACACAATGCACAAAGGGGAAGAGAAAGATAAATCAACAATTCTCAATTGCTTGTAGTGTGTGTAAATGGGTGAGAATGACTTTTATTTATAGATTTAATGATATCCCTATCAAGTGTCATGTATCTTTTTAAGGCACCTCTTGGACCAAAGGATGATACATGTCCTTAAAGAAGAGAGTACAAAAAGCCCAAATCCATTATCTTATAATTGGGCCTTATTATCTTGATGTGTATTTTTGTCTTTTTAAAGAATGTGTAATAGAAATGAAAGTATAATTATGTCATTTTATTTAAATTTAAAACATGATTAACTGCTTCCTACAAATGCAGTTTTTAAAAGCACTCCTACACCTATTTCACCAAAACGAACCTTCTAAAGAAGCACTTCCATCTAAAACAACTGTCAGAAGTGTCACAAAATACCCAAACATTAGATAGGGAGCCCTTTTTAAGTCTAGGAAGGGCTTTCTGACCATTAAGAAGCTACTCAAACGGGATCTTATTATCACACGTAGGGATTCCTTTTGTACATGGTGTTGATGATTAGAGCTGGCAATATATGACCCAACCCGTCAACCCGACTAAACGGGTTAGGGTTGACCCGTTTATTAAGTGAGTTGGGTTCGGGTTTACATAGTAATTATACTATATATCAAAGAGTATATAATTAAAACTTAAAGATTTAGGTTTATGTCGTTTCTACTTTGTTGCTCTCCCTCTCCACATCTCTGCAAGGCTGTGGATGGAACGAGTGAAAGAAGAAGTGAAGAAGAACCAGTGTGAAGTGAAGTTCACAGGTTGATTTTGTTTCTTTGTTTCTTGGCTCCATTGAAGTTGAAGACTACTAAAACTAATAATAGAAATGGAATTGCAATGCTAGAGAAGAAGTGAAGAAGAACCAGTGAAGTTCACTGGTTGTTTTTGTTTCTTTGTTTCTTGGCTCCATTGAAGTTGAAGACTACTAAAACTAATAATAGAAATGGGATTGCAATGCTAGAGAGATTCATCAAATAAGAGTACTAACATAAGAGATCTAACTAAAGACTAAAGAACAAAAATGGGTTATTGAGCTTTCTTATAAGTTAAAATATGTTTTTAATGTTAAATAGATTTTCTTATAAAATTTATTAAAGATATAATGTATGTTAAATAGGTGAAGTGAATGATTTATGATTTTATTAATTTAAAATTAAATTAATTAATATTTAAGTGTTGGCGGGTTCAACCCGTTTATGGGCGGTTTGGGATCAGGTTCATGTTTTCCTAACCCACTGGTAAACGGATCAAACCTGACCCAAGCCGCTTAAGTCCCAACCCGATTTCAACCCGACCCATTGCCACCTCTAAGTGATGATAAATCATTTGAACATGTTGGTGATCAGGAGGGCTAATTTAACCCCACTTTACATGTGACGCTTTCTTAAAAGTGCGTGTACACGTTTTGGGTATAGCCGCATACACTGAATCATTCAATAAAGTTGTAACGCCTGTACAACCGCCTCTTTCACGTGCCAACTGTCAGCAGCTGCATACGGTGATTAGACCGTTTGGTAAAAATGTGATATTTAAACCGACTCAAAGATATCTAACCGTCCTTATCACCAAATAAGGAAATCGCTTCTTGGAGAAGCAACCTTTTTGAATTCCAGCTTATGAGGGAACGCCACGTGTCCCAAACTCAACAAACACGTTCTTTCATCCTTTTGAAATATTCAAAAGACTAAGGACTTATGCTCTCACGACACACTGTCTTCTTGGCACTTGAGGGAATGAGAATTTTACTCTTCTCTCAATGGACTTATTTTACTTGAAGGACATATTTAGGGGCATGCTACCCCTAATAGACTTCTCAAATAGTTAAGGTTTCAATAGATCTTCGAAGTCACATCTATTTGCTCTCTAGAACAGACTTCGAGTGATTTTATTACATACATTTACGTTTTAAGGATATTTTTTACTCAAGGAAAGATTCTCGAGGGAACTTTCTGTACCTTCTAACCCATGAGTCATTCTTGGATCATGTCCATAGAATTTGAAGGACCACTTTTACGCTTTGTCTAAAAAGAAGGTATATTCCTTCCCGTTAAGGAAACTTCAAAGGACAAATTCGAGGGTCAACTTTGAAGGACAAATCCGAAGGATGACCTCGAAGGAGAAATTCGAGGGACGAATTCGAAGGATAATTCCGAAGGAAGTCTTCTCAGGCTAACCACCTCCATATGGTGAATTCGAAGAAAGTATGTTCCCTCCTGTCAAAGGTGAATTCGAAGGAGGAATATTTCTTCCTCCTAAGGCGAATTCAAGGCTAACCACCATGAGATGGTCAATTCTCAAAGGGCTTCTCACTCCCAAAAGACTAAGGATTCTGTCATCCTCGAAGGACACGACTTGGGTTTACCCCCTCGAATGCAGTTTTTATGCATCCGAATTACAAACTTGGACTCGAAGTCACTTTTATTCATTCTTATGAATTGATTTCGAGTCATATCTGAGACTTTCACTTCTAAAAGCAAATCCTCAGTGAAAAGGGCTTTAGAAGTCGAAAGCACACCATCTTCAGAAGTATTTCCTGAAGATAGGTTTCCTACGGACTTTGAGAACGTCCTCTCACTTCACTTTGAAGGAATGCACATGTTTACTTCTGATTTCATTCAAGTAGAAGACACTCGGATTGGTTATTGTAGCTATAAACCTTAAGGGATTTCAAGATAACCTCCTCTTTATAGGGACGACTGATCATGAAAACGAATTCCCTGATGAAACACTCAACTTCGAGTTCTCTATATAGGTAATTCGAGAATACATTGATCACCCTGTAAGTATATAGTTGTTCTTAATTTCCTTTAAAGGAAGATAGCCGCCAAAGAGAGTTTCTTTCGAAATACTCGAATTCAGCAAAGTACCTTATACATTGAATTGTCCAATAAAAAGTGATTAAGACGGATTCTCAGAATAGAAAGCACGTAGTAAAAGTCTCACTTACTTATAATATCTGTTTTCTAACTTATCTAAAGGGGGTTTTGTCTTATCTGGAGTGACGGCAGAAAATTGTGACGTTGATCTTGGGATTTGTATGAAAGTGACATACGTCTCCTGATCTGTGTTGCTCAAGTTCCAAAACAACCTATCGCAGAGTAGGTTTTTAATGTTTGAAATGATTTGGTATCTTTCTCTGGAAGTAACTTAGGCGTGTTGGAGAACATGTATCATTCTTGATACATTTTAGGACCACGTGCCACTCAGGATGTGCTAATCACATGAGGGTCCCTCTCTGAACGCTTAGCCGAGTAACACTTGTCCTACTTAGAGTGAATACACTCTCTACAAATAGCAGAACCCATCCTCCATTGAAGAGGATGTGAGATCTGAGTTAAAACTAGAAAAATTCTGAAATTTGAAACAACAGCGAGTAAATGCACTAAAAGAGAAAGAGAACAGTATTCAAACTGTGAAGTTTTACTGTTCTGAAATTGCATTCTAATTGCCTTTCTTAGTTATTGTAATATTGCCTTCTTTTTTGTCCATTCTCTTTATTTTCTCTACAGGTCAAAAGTTGACAAATAACGTTTTTAACAAAACAATTGCGCGTCAATTTAGGCTGTCTTCAGATAGGCTTCCCTACCCTTTCTCTGAAAGATTGATCGTAATTAACTCTTATATGTTACTTGTCATTATCTTCTAATACATTTAGTCTTTTACAAACCCGTGATCACCGATATCAAACAAACACGTCATAAATTAATAAAATCCATTTTATATATTCAATAGTCTGTTTAGTAATTTATTTTTATTATTTCCCCTATTTGTTTTTTACCCTATAAAACGAGGACAACAGATCAGTGCAGCACGTTCCATCTCCGTGGCTTATGGTCTTCGGTTGGAACTGGTTTTCCGATCTGTCTCTGCGTCCTTTGACAGTCAGATTCACTCGGCGAGCAACAAGAATAAAAATAAAATTGGGATCTGTGACGATCCGAAGCTACAGAAAACCGAAAATTTTACGCCATTCTTGAGTTCTTTCTTTACTTTTTACAGAGTAATAACAATTCCAGACTCTTAGATTCGGAATTATCTAATCACTCTAGGTTTTTTTTCTTCTTTTCCTTTTCGGTTTGGAAATCTGTGTTTTTACATATCTGTAACACTTCCCAGTGGAAAAAAGATGAAAAGAAAGAATTTCACAGGTGTTTGCAGGGCAATCCGAAGAGAGAGTTCACCTATTTTGGCTTTTCTCGCGTCAAAATGAGAGGTTCTGTCAATTACGATTGGTAGAAAGCGGAAGAATCCAGAGTGTTTACAGGATTAACGATTTCGTGTGAAAAGCCAGCGAATTCGGTGGCTCTAGACAGCTTTTTTGGACTTATTAGACGCTGAATAATTTGGTAAATTGTTAAAAAGTTCTTTTGGGAGGTTCTGTTATCTTTTTTAAATTATTAAATTTCAGAGGAGGAGATAGAGATCAACCACTCGTTTGCAGTTTTGATCATTAAACGACCAGTTCTTTCTCCAAGGGATTTTGCTCAGCATTTTACAGAAAGGTTCTTTCTCATACTTATCAGAATATTGAATCGTACTGGATAGCGAATTTCAATAGTCTCGAGTAAAGAATCGCCGACAGATTCTAGAGATTTTTTCTTTTTTTCTCAGTAGATATCTCTTCATCGGAAGATATATATATATATATATATATCATTTGATCCGCCGTAGCGATCCTTGGCAGTTACCGAGCTTTTCTGATGAATTTCAATTGCAATCTGTGGATTGATCGAATATCAGGACGCTGATGTGCAGTATAGTGAGAGAGAGAGATGAGCGAGGATTTGTTGGAAAACCTTGCCGCTGTTTTTTCGGTTTCTGTTCCCTTTTTCTTCGATCAATAGTTTATCTTTGATCAGATATGAAGATCCTGTGAAAAAGCCGCATCGAAGCATGGATTGCAGAGGCAAATCGGCTCTTTACTTTTGATCCAGCTCGGTTTTCATTAGCCTTGCGATGGCTTTTGCTGCTTCTGATATTCAAATTCTGTGTCACTGAAGTGGTTCGATCAGTTCTCAAAAGGTATTTGAACCGGTTCGATCCCTTTTTCTCATGATATTTGATGGTTTCCTTGTTTCTTGTCATTTTACTTTCTTAGATCGTCATGATATATGCTAACATAAGTAAATGAACGAGAATTGGATTCCATTGTTTGTTCTATGACCTGGATTCTGTTTTCCAGGTCTTCCCAGTAGCTATTAGAAGTACAAATTTGCAGGAAAGATGAGCGGAGCCGTGCTTGTAGCTATTGCGGCTGCCGTAGGTAACTTGCTGCAAGGATGGGATAATGCAACAATTGCAGGTAAACTGTTTTTTCTGTTTGATCTGTATTCTGAATGCAGGAATGTAAATTTTTTATAATTTTTTTCTTTCAAAGTTACCTGTAGATTGAGAAACCACATTTTCACGAACCCTCTTACAGTTGCTTGTCCTGTTACGGACCTAACCGTTGTTCCAAAAGCCTTGGGACTGATGGAAATTTATTGGTTAAGCCCTTGACCATTAGGAATGTAACATTCCACCACGCTTCCGTAGCCGACGTCCCACGGCGGCCCATTCTATTGATACTGACCCGATGGTAGCCCTTTCTTTATTAGGCGGCTCCACTCACCTATCAGTATTCAATGCCTTAGCACCATGCTGATGCATGATACCAAGGCATTTTAATCCAGCCTAGGTCACCCCCACCGTAATTCGAACCCGTGACGTGGTGCCTGCTCTGATACCAATTGTTGTGAACCTAACTGTTGTTCCAAAAGCCCGGGGACTGATGGAAACTTATTTGGTTAAGCCCAAAACCATTAGGATTGTAACATGTCCATATCAGAGGTTAATTCTGTGTTAGATACCAGGTTTCAATGTTGAAAGAATTGTTTGTGATTTTCTACAGGGGCTGTTCTTTACATAAAGAAGGAGTTTAATTTGGAAAGTCAACCGACTATTGAAGGGCTAATTGTAGCCATGTCACTTATTGGAGCCACAGTGATTACCGCATGCTCTGGACCTATATCAGATTGGCTTGGCCGCCGTCCCATGCTAATAATGTCATCAGTTCTCTAT
>JAUPMG010286538.1:0-14935 GCA_031762675.1 Pachysandra terminalis | reverse complement strand
CATTCTCTCTTCAACCCGTCTGTTTTTGCTTTTTAACGGTTTGGATTCTGTAAGCTTGTGCATTCTTGATTCACAAGAATGCACTTTCTCCTTCTCGATCTGAGATAGAAATCTATGAATTCATCCCATTTGATTTAGAGATTTAGCTATTAATCTTCATTTATTTATTTTTCTGTGTATTTGTATTAGAAAGTGAGAAATATAATCTGGGTTTCAAGGTATAAGCTTTGGTTTGGTGGTTTTTAATCCAAGATCGTTCTTTTCTTCTCTTCTCCGGCTAGAAATTGAACAATTGAGGTCTCTGAATTCAGAAAATTCTCTGCGTTTGACAAAGGATCGAATCTGCGATAATGGGAGATCAGTTGAGCAAGAACACGGCGGATCTGAGCTCGTACGAGGCTGCTTGTAGGCTCGATCCAGACCTGCAATCGTTCGACACCAATCTCCAAGCTCGAACCAATCGAGTAATCAAAACCCTCGCAGATGGCGTTGAGGTTCGAGCCCTCTCCTTCGATTCACTGAAAGAAGTCACCGGATCTCTACTGGAAATGAACCAGGAGGTCGTCAAGATCATCTTAGAATCCAAGAAAGATATATGGAACACTCAAGAACTCTTCGATCTCGTCGAGGAATACTTCGAGAACAGTCTCCAAACCCTAGATTTCTGCACCGCCTTGGAGAAGTGCCTCAATAGAGCTCGGGACAGGCAGTTGATGATCCACGTCGCGCTCCAACAATTCGAAGAGGAAGAAGACGCAGATGGAGTAGAAGATCATGAGAAGAAGAAGAAGTACTCAAGAACACTAGAGGAATTAAGGAATTTCAAGGAGTGTGGTGATCCTTTCACGGAAGAATTCCTCCAGGTCTTTCAATCTGTTTACAAGCAGCAGATACTGATGTTAGAGAAATTGCAGATTAGAAAGAGCAAGCTTGATAAGAAGCTGAGATCTGTCAAGGCATGGAGGAAGGTTTCAAGCATCATATTTGCCGCCTCGTTGGCCGCCGTTCTGATATGCTCGGTGGTTGCTGCGGCCATGGCTGCACCGCCGGTTGCGGCCGCTATGGCTGCTGCAACTTCAATCCCTTTGGGATCAATGGGTAAATGGTTTGATTCTCTTTGGAAGGGCTATGAGGATGCATTGAAAGGGCAGAAGGAGGTGATTAGCTCAATGCAAGCAGGAACTTATGTTGCAATCAAAGACTTGGATGGTATTCGGGTTCTCGTCGATCGATTGGAAATTGAGATGGAATCACTCCTGAATATTGCTGATTTTTCTCTTAGAGGAGAGGAGGAAGAAGTGAAAATTGGGATAGAGGAGATCAAGAAGAAGCTTGGGGGATTTATGAAGAGCATTGAGGATTTGGGTGAGCAAGCTGATAGGTGCAGTAGGGATATCCGGCGGGCGAGGACGGTTGTTCTGCAGAGGATCATTAAACATCCTAATAACTGACGAAGCTCATGGGTACGTTCTTCATTGCTGATGTGTTCTGAATTTCAAGCTATTCCCTTTTCATGGGAGAAAGAAAAATTATTGTTTCATTTTAGTTTGTTTCATCTGGTTCATGTTTTTGTGGATTGATAGGATCAAGATCTACTGAAATTTAGACTTATTAATTGCTTTATCAAGAAGTGTAGAAAATATAAACTGGGAACATGTTCAATTAAGGAAAAAAATGTTCTTGAATATGACTGCAGACACTTTATTTTTTATTTTTTGATCGGTAACTGCATACTCTTTACTATTATAAGCTTGTAAGAATTATACGAGTTGCTGAAGAACTGGGAAGAGATCTTGTACAGGGAGACAGTCCCCATCTACAATTTTCATCTTATACATCATGAAACAGGGTTGTGTTTACTAAGCATTCTGCAAGCACTTACTATCCCTACAAAGCAGCCTAAATATCAGCCTAAATGTGAAGGAACTCTTTGTTGTTATTAGACTGATGCTACTGATGATCCAGCCATCGACTTTGCTGGTCGAGCTTGGCTCTAAGTTCATGGGGGTTGCAAGGGCAGAGACCCCGACCCGAATTTTCTGGGGGTCGAGGGGGGTATAATAGTAATTTAATTTACTGTTATGTTTAACCCTAACTACAGGGTATTTATCATATTTTTTGTGGCTGCTCTTTGTAACATTTTTTCTGAGTTTTGGAGAATAATAGAATCTGATGTGTGAGTCACTATTTGACGAACCACATAAATTTGTATCTGTGTGTGCTTGATTTCTTCTTCATCTCGTTTATCTTTCTTAACATTCTTGAATCTGGTAAGAGGCCAAATAACCAAGAAGACCAAACTATCTTTGGTTAGAAGGCAAATAACCAAAAAGGCAAAACTATCTTTGGCGGTGATGTATGCCATTGCTTGGTGATAAGTATCAATAATGAATGAGTGAATGGATACTTGAGGACTGCTGCTATTGAGGCAATCAGAAAAAAGTACTGATGATCCAGCCACCACTGTCGTCGATCCCGACTGTTCTTTGTTTAGTCCTAGTTATAGGATATTTATCATACTTTTGTGACTGCTCTTTGTAACACTTTTTTTCAGCTTTGAAGAATAGTAGAATTCAGTGTGCATTCGTGGATGTTTGTACTATTTATCGAACCACATAAATTTGTGTCTTGTGTATACTTGATTTCTTCTTCATCTCGTTTATCTCTTTCTTAACAAAAGACAGGAGAAAGAGAGAGAGAGAGAGAGTTGTGTGGTGTTGGGTAAGGGGGGTGGGGGGCGAAGTGTCTCAAGAAAAGCAAGCTTCCTCTAACGCCATAATACACTTGGAGTGACTGAAAATTTTTCTAAGCATGATCAATAAATTAGCATTAATAAATTTGTTTTGAAAGAAGAGTGAGAAGAGACCCAGGGTGTGTGTCCTGTGGGAAGGCCTATTTCTTTAGGGGTGGGTCCCCAGGTTTGGTCTGGTTATTGTCCATGAAATTAAGAGACCTGGTAAGATCTTATATTATATTGATTAGATGCTTCAATGTCACTTAACTAGGAAAAAGCAGCAGCTCTGTCTGGGTTGCGAAGCTTACACTGTTTCTGGTTTCCGTTACATTTCTCAACTTTTTTTTGTTTTTCTTGGACGTTTTTTCAAACGTAACTTGTCCTTTTCTGTGGATAGCAACTAAAAAGGACATTGTCAGTTCCTTGTGGATAAAAAGGTAATTGTCAGTTCCATCCACAACTTCCCACCTTGCTTTTAAATTAAACCCCTTTTCTTTCTTGCAAAAAGATAAAAACGATAAATTATTTTTCCAAGCAAACCTAGGAGTGAATGGCGCCAGCTCAGTCGGGGGCTTGTGGATAAAAAGGTCATTGTCCGCTCCTTGTGGATAAAAAGGTCATTGCACTTACATTTCTACTTTCTTTTCTTTTCCGCTTAGATCCGTGACATCCGTCATTCCCAACACTGGTATATTTTCAAAATTCAAAGAAAAAGAACTTAGTTAACAGAGCGTAGAGCGGGAGCGGGTGAGTAAGAGCGCCAACTTAAAAAAAGAAATAATATTCAGAGCGTCTTCAAAGTGTATATACATATATAAATTTAAATAATTTTTAAAATTATTTTACGTGTTTATTATTAAATATATAAATATATAGTATAAATAAATTTATAATATTAAGAATAAAAATTTAAGTTAAATAAATTTTGAATATTTAACTAATATATCTATATTTTTTGTATATTTAGATAGAAAAATATCTTTGATGAAAAATAAGTAAATAAATTTATTTTTAATAATTAAAACTTAAAATTTATAAAAGAATAAGGGTGACGAGTCAAAGAAAGAAAGAACCTTTCATAAATGTAAAATTATAAATATGTAATGAATTTTATTTCTCAATAGAAAAATGGAGAGATCAAGGATACTGAATTAATCCGCTTAATGTAAGAGGAATTTTTTTGAATGCGTCAGTTCGCGTATCGAATGCAGGAACGCCAGGTGCATATGACGGATTAGGTAACTAACAGAAAGAATAAAACTTTTAATTTAATTTTCTTTTTTTTTTTGGTTTCCCAAGGTATCCCTAGGCTTCGCCTAGGACTATTCCTCCGAGGTAGGGTCGGGCGCCGAAGCGGGGACCTCTCTCAACAAGATTTGCTGCATCCACAAGGACTCGATACCGAGACCACTTGCTTAAGCGACCCGAGCCCCTTCCACTAGGGCCAACCTCCGTTGGTTTAATTTAATTTTTCTACAAGTCCATAATCCCTTTTTCTTTTTTCTTTTTTTCGGTAACTCATTTTTGGTATACTTTGTGTAAATATCTTAAAGTCAATAATCCTTATTAAAATTTCATAAAATTGATTGTACTTTTTCAAAAGAATTTAAAACGAGTGGTCGTGCACTATAGCGTGACCACTCATTCCCAAAATACCATTTTTCAGATTTCTCCACTGGTTGGTGCATTCTTGCTAGGGGTGGCAACGGGCCGTGATTGGCCGGGCTCAAATCGGGCCATACCCTATGTATAAGCGCATTTTTGTTGGCCTGAGCCTGTCCAAGCCTGCCCATGTTTGCTATAAAGGAACAAAAATTGAAATATTTGTTGTTAGTGAGAATCAAACCTGGGTCTGCACAAACACAATAGGAAGCTATTAAAGTTAAGTAAAATATATATTTTACTTGTTACAAGTCTTTACATCCTCGGGCCGAGCTAATTTAACATAAACCCAAGCTCGGCCCGAAACACTGACCGGTCCTTAAATTCCAGCCCGGCCAGGCCCTACGAGCTACTTACCCTTGCCCAAGCCCGCCCAATCATAGGATCGGACTGATCGGGCCGGGCGTGTCACCCGGCCCATTGCCACCCCTAATCCTTGCCCACTAGGTGGTAAATCCCTGCCCACTGAATGGTACATCCTTGCACCTCCAAGTGTACAAGGGATGACCAATGGATAGTGTACCCTTGCACCACCAAGTGTGCAAAGGTAGGCCCATGGGTGATGCATCCTTTTCCATTGAGTGGTACATCCCTATCCACTAGGTGGTGCATCCTTTAAATTGTAGGCAGGGATGCACCAACCAATGGAGAAGCCAAAAATAGGGAGAAAGTGTATTTTGGGAATGAGTAGTCGCGCTACAGTACATGCCTACTCATTTTAAATTCTTTTGAAAAGTACAACTATTTTTATGAAATTTCCAAAATAATTACTGACTTTAAGATATTTACAAAAGTATAACTAAAAATGAGTTTCCCCCTTTTTTTTTTCCATTTTTTTTGTATTACCATAACCCCTTTTCTATACAATGAAATAAGGAAAAATGTTCTCCCAAATTTTCTTATATTTTTCTCTTTTAAATCCTAAAGGATTCTAAACATATTTGAACCATTAATATTGACAATGCATCATACACCAACAAGTAGGGGTGTCAATGGGTCAAGTTTGAGACGGGTCCAACAAGTCCTAGAACTGAAACCTATTATATAGGACGGTTTCGAGTTTGGTGATGTTACCTTAGTCTTAGAACTGAATCTACAAATACCTGGTTCTTAATAGGTATCCGTCGGATATCCGATACATATTATACTAATGTATGTAAAAAAATATTTATTTTAATTATATTAATATTATTTGATCCGATACATATTATATTAATGTATATAAAAAATATTTATTTTAATTATATTAATATTATTTGATTATATTGATAACAATCTCATTCTAAAACTTAGATTTATCTAAATTTAGATAGAATATTTGCACAATACATATTAACACCATCTATAACATAAAATGAATATCAAGGATATAATGTAGAATTAAGAGGGAGAACCATTAAATGATTCCCTTTATGCTAATATTGAGGAACTGTCCTCTCATCACCCACCTCTTATATGCAAATGATCTTTTGATGTTTGGCAGGACTTCCGGCTTTGAGGGTAAAGAGACTATTAACATCATTAAGCAGTTTTACTCGGAGGCTGGCCACTTTATTAACTTTGAAAAATCCACCTTGCACTTGAGCCCCAATGTCCTTGGTATCGGGAAGGCTGATATTATCAACACTTTTGGGGTTAAATGGAAAAAGACTTCAACATTTATCTGGGTGTCCCAATTGTTTGTGGGAGGCCTCCAAGGTGTCTTTTCTATGATTAAAGTTTCGCTTGCAGGCTGGGAGTTTTGCTCTTCAGCTGGAAAGCGAAACTCCTTTCCCAAACTGGTAGGGCCACTTTGATTAAAGCCTCGCTTGCAGGCCTTCCCCAAGATTTAATGGTTACCATGAAGATTTCGGCTGGTATCCTTAAAGATATTGATAAATCTGCTCGGGATTTCCTGTGGGTTAAATCGAACAATAAGAATGGGCTTCACACGATTGGGTGGAACAAGGTTTGTGGTTCGAACAGAGAGGGTGGGCTTAACATAAAAAAACCCAGTATATGCAATGAAGCACTTCTGGCTAAACATGTTTGGTTGCTACATACGGGGAACTCCTCTCTCTCGTTCAAAATCATGCAAGCTAAATACTTTAGCATGGAAATTTCCTGGAGAGTCGCGCTAATAATACTGATTCTCAGGTTTGGAAGGATCTTTGCAAACTCAAGCCCATAATATCAGGAATGGGGTGGGTTGGCAAATTTTCGATGGTCTAAATTTCAAGATCACTGATCATGGCTGGCTTCCCCTTGATTTCCCGGCCACCTTTCTTCCTGATCACACGCATAACTGGTTGGTTCTAGATCTAATTGACTATGACACCAAATCCTGGGATAGAACTAAACTTGAGATTATTTGGCCTTCCCATCTAGTTAAGAGAATTATGGGCATTCCTATCAACACCCTCAGAACCCGAGACCGATTGGTGTGGAGACTCTCCTCATCTAGTGCCTTCTCTGTGGCATCTGCTTATAACTTGATTAAAGACCCCACTGGGAATTCAACGGATCCTTTCTAGCTTAAACTGTGGCACACCCCATGCGCACAGAAGATACGCTTTTTTGTTTGGAAATGTTGCCAGAGGGGTATCACGACAAATGATATCCTTCAAAGCATAGGCATTCCCAAGGCCTCTTGTCCCCTGTGTAATGAACATGATGAGAGCATTGAGCATATGTTCATTTCCTACCCCTTTTCCTGTGCCCTTTGGTTTGCATTTGCAGGAGGACAACTTCAGTCGATCTACGGGGGTAACAACATCAAAGACATAGTTGCTGAAGCATTCAAGAGATCCGCATACGATCTGCCGCCTTCGATCCTTATCCTCTATGCTTTTCTTTTTAATTTTATGTGGATAATTTGGCTCACAAGGAAAAGAGCTTTTATCGATGGTGTTATTCCTTCCCTAAACAATGCACTTACTAGTTTATCTTTGTTTCAACAGGATTCACTGTAGCGACCCTAAATCAGAATTAAGGATCTAACTGTAATCTAATTTTGTAATTGGGGATCAGATTGTAAATAAAAGAACTTATGGGGTGTGACATTAATTAGGTTAATGGGTTGGATTAATTAGTGAAGTGGGCTTAATTAAGTAATGGGCTTAGTAATTTAATTAATCTAGTTAGTTTAATGGGCTTAAATTAAATATGATTAATTTAATAAGAGAAAAACGTGTGAGTTTGAGTGGGGATAGTTTGGTAAATTAACTAAGATGAAAATTAGATTAGGATTTATTTCTAATTTAATTTAGATTGAGATTGTTTGTAGATTAGGATTAGAAAGAGTTCTAATTAATTTGAAGGTTTCCTATTGGATGAAAAAGGAGAGAAGAGAATCTATAACAGAGAGCTTAGGGGAGAATATGAACAACCATAAAGAGAGTAAGAAATCTAAGAATTAGAAAGAGAGAGAAGAAAGTGAAGCAATGGTGGCTGGATCTGAGATTGAAGAAGAATAAGTAAAAGGAAGGAACACACTAGGATCGAACGAGCATAATCCGGTAAGTTGTGGTTCTGTATAATCCTTATGAAATTTCGGAAGTCATTGATATGGTATGGTAATGTATAAAATGATTAAAATACTTTATGGGTATGGATGGCATGTTTATTGAATGATTTTACAATACTAATCAATATATGTTGATGTTATTGATATATTGAGATGGATTTGTGTTTATGTTAATATTAAATTGTTACTGAATACTTGAAGCATAAAAATGTATTTTCAAGGATCTGGGCACGAAATCCTAGAAAAAAACTGATTTCTGGGCTGAATTGTGCGTTCAGTAGATCCTCGGTACATACCGAGACATCCACTGAATCATTCGGTAGGTCACTTAATACATACTGAGACATCTACCGAAGCAAGTGAAACTTGCGGGACCATCGACCGAGCCTCGGTACATATCGAGACTCATACCAAAACCCTCGGTAAGTCACTCGGTACATACCGAGACATCTACCGAGAGTTATCAAACTCTCTGGACCATCGACTGAACCTCGGTACATACCGAGACATCTACCAAAGACTAAAAGACTTCAATTTTTAGGGGGAAAACCCAATTAATGATCTGAGCATGAATATAAGATTTGTATCACTGCAAAATGGATAAATGTGGACGATATAATTGAATGGAATGCCATGATTCAATTGTTGATTATGTTGCATATTGGAAGAGATTCTTGTGATGACTTCTTAAGGATTGTTCGGGTGAATGGGCGCTTGGACAGCTTCCGAAGGGTGTTATTATCAGAGATTCTACGGATTGTTGTGAAGGAGTCTTGTGATGGTTTCTGACGGATTATTCGGGTGAAGGGGTGCCCGGATAGCTTCCGAAGGATTTTATCACCGGCAGTCCTATTGTTTGGGATACATCTGTTTGAGATGGAATCTGTTATTATGGGTAATCGTCTTGTATGATAGACCTTCATGGGACGAATCTCTAAATGTACGTGGGTAAAAGTCCTCTTTGTAGGCCTCCCTGGGTGTTAATCCCTAAATGTATGGAAATAGCTTTGGGAATTGAGTCTGTTAGGTTGCGAATCCTACAAAACCACGTTGTACACGTGGGATGATTGAATATGAAGACATATTGACCTAAATGCCGTGGACCGGGGTGTTGGTGGAGATTGTGATCGGCTGATCATCGGATAGTGGAGTGCTTTTGCATGAATCGATTGACATGATGAAATGCTTAAATGATATGGAATGATTGCAAAACATGTTTACTGTTATTGTTTTTATGCTATGATAATTGTATGATGTTTTGACTGATGTAATTCCTTGAGGATGGCAACAAAATTTACTTCTTATTGGGCTTTCCAAGCTCATGCAACCTGTTATTGTCGCAGGTTAAAATGATTGGATGATTACGTAGATGTGATGCTGTTAAAGTTACATTATTTTATGTTTTTGAATTAATAGATGAGATATGATGTAATAGGCTAGTTGAATAGATTTGTTTGGATTGTGGGCTCTTCTGAAGCCATTTGAATTGTTATTCTGCACTCTGATTGGTTTAATAAAAGCATGATTAGATTCTATGAATTATTGTTGTGAGCCGCATTCCATGGTTAGGAACTCGAAGATTGCACCTCGTGATCCATGCCACCCACTTTGGGATCCGGGCACCAGGATCCGGGGCGTGACATTCACTGGTGCTATCCTCTGGATCAGGCGATGATTGAAAGCATGAGTTGGTGTTTATTAGATGGATCTTTCCGCCAGCTTCCTTCACCAAATTGAATTTTGATGGGCAGCTAAAAAGGGCACTGGAGAGGCGGGTGTTGGTGGCTTATGTAGAGACGAGAATGGACATTTCCTCTTTGGTTTTGTGCTACACATCGGACACACTGATGGCTTGATCGCAGAATGTATGGTATGCCTGAAGGTCTGAAAATGGCTGCCCACCTTGGCATCACAAACCTGATTATTGAAGGAGACTCGAAGGCCATCCTACATCTACTCGGTAACTCCTCTTCCTCCTCGACTTGGCAAATCGCTGGACTTATCGAAGAAGCTCGTGTCATCTCTCGCTCTTTCAATTTTGTAGCACTCTTCCATTGTTACCGCGAAGCAAATCAAGCGGCTGATATTCTTGCCAACAAAGACATTTCTGAGAGGGCATGTATGTGGGTTAAAAAAAACCCTCCTTTCTTGTTGATAATCTTAAGGATGACTTTTATGAACGTACATCGCTACGTTCTATAGCTACTGATTGTAACCATCGAAAAAAAAAAGGCAATCTAATTTTTGAATCCAATACTTTCAATTATCCGATCATTAATAAAATTACGTCACAGTTTGGTCATTACATTAAAGGGTAAATTGCATTTACATCTATTTGGATTTGACATATGGCATCAAGTACACCTCAAACCGTGAACATCACAAACATCTCTGTTATAGTTTGAGTTTTGAGTTTTGAAAGTATTTTTCTCTAGCAACATTATTTTAAGGACGAAAATATCGTTATATACCTTGTTTAGTGATCTTAAAAACAAAATAGGTGGTAATTTAAAAGAAAAAAAAAAGCTTTAGTAACATTGAAAATTGTAAAAACCCCAACTATCACTTATAATTATAAAATAAATTAGTAATTTAATTTTTTATTTTTTTTAACATACTTTAATATAAAATGTAAGGATGATAATACAAATCGTTAGACCCCTTCTAGTTTGGCCCAATAAGGATGTTGGATGTAATGGCCAAGGTTTGAAGTAGGAGTGGCAATGGGCTAGGTGATCCATCCTGCCTGATCA
Source organism: Pachysandra terminalis (assembly GCA_031762675.1). Taxonomy (NCBI): domain Eukaryota; kingdom Viridiplantae; phylum Streptophyta; class Magnoliopsida; order Buxales; family Buxaceae; genus Pachysandra; species Pachysandra terminalis. The sequence goes on along the minus strand of JAUPMG010286538.1, from coordinate 4,281 downwards.
GCACGGTCCTAGGTTTGGGCGGGCTTAGACAAGGTAATTTGCCCGTAGGATTGGGACAAACTGAAACTTCGATCATTTTTTGGGGTTGGGCTCGGGGTGACATTAGATTGGCTCGGCCCGAGGATTCTATTATAGGGGTGGGCAAGATTTGATTTACATATATTTATTTTATTATTTAAGTTCATTTGGTTTTGACACCCAAAAATTGATAATACAGTATCTCATTGTAGGTGAAGAATGCACAAATAGACAAACAATCTATGTTGGCATACCTTTTCATTAGACATTTAGCATCCAAAAAATAATGACCAGTCACCAAGTATTCCAACTTTTCTAGTTAGCATGCTTCTTCATGCGTTTCTCTTCCAATACGGATGTAGAAGCTTTATCAGATTGCTAAAAAAAAAAAAGAAAGCTTTGAGGTGGGGGGGCTGCATATACATAATTCCTAGTTAATTATAATTTTGATATCCCCTTTTAGAAGTTTGGAATTCTAAGTTTTCACTTGTCAAAATTTATACTTTAGGAATCACTAATGATGCAAAATTTGTACCAGATAGGGATTTGAATGCCTTTGATCGATAAAGCTAGAATTCACCAATACAATTACATCAACAGAGATATAGTCCCGAAATTCTTTTTACAAGATAGCTTAAACTGTCGTAGAACCATTTCATCAAGAGCGTTTCTTCTTAAATATAACCTACGAAGGAGACAGACAAGAGTAAAGAGAGAGAAAATCGAGATATAAGGTATGCCAACAAGAATGCACACCATAGAACAAGAGAACCTTAGTGTTTGAATGCCACAAATCCCTCTTTTGTCTCTCAAGGAGTCAGATAAGTTATCATTGTTTATCTCTTTCATGTATCTGCGAGTTATACGTCAAAGATGCATATTCTTTCACTGTTGCCTCAATTTTCCAATTGACTAGTGGTTGGGATCGGAGGGCATTATCTGCTATTTATAGAGAAAGCCATCCAAAATATCTTCTCTTGACTAGGACATGTGTCAATCGGACGTATGTCTAGAGAGATGTTTGGAAATATCCCCATGCAGCAATGCATACCCAATGTTTACGCGTAATCAACGCGCACAAGTTATTTTCAAAAGAAAATTGTGGTGAGTCATTTGATTGAGTGAACTTGCTCTGTTATGGGTTGCCTTGGGATCCAAGAAATCATGAATCTTATGACACGCGTAACATGCATATATATATATCCAAAACAACGTATCCATTCTTATCCCTACCATTCCTGATAAGGCAAAATCACCTCAGATAAGATATATAAATATATATAAGTTATTGAGGTTTTTTCACGTGATTGTTTGGGGATTTATTGCAATCATCATAAGGAGCCATCCGAATTCCACACAAATATTCTTCGAGCGTTTGTTCATCTTCGATAGAACCCTTTTTAGTATGTCAATTTATATTCTTTCGAGGGAAGTCAGAGTACTTGTATACATCTCACAAGGTGACCAATATATTATCGAATTACTTATATAGAGACATTAGATTTAAGTTTCTCAGTAGGAAATCCGTTTTTATGATCAATAGTCCCTAGTCATCATAAAATCCCTCAAGGTTCTATGTCAAGCAACCAATTCAAATGACCTTGAATTGAACTCAGTGAAATCAAATGTACATATGTTTCCTTCGAAATGTCTTTTAAGTAAAGTAGAGTAATGAGTCCCACAAGTTTGCAGATGTCATCCGAAGATGATATCTGGGGATGGGTAAATAAGCATGCCTTTGAAGGCCTCTCCAATAAGGATTCCTTCACAGTCAGTAAAAGTCTATTAAGGGTGACATGCCCGTATCTTGTCCTTCAAACAAACCCTTAGTCCTTTGAGAAGGGTGACCAACCCTTGACGAGTTGACCATCTCAAGGTGGTTAGCCCCTTGTCAGACCTACAGTGATAGTTCCATCCTTCAAAGAGTTTACTTACTGGAGAAGTTAACCGTAGTGGAGATCACAGATCAGACTAAAAGATCATCAGTACGGATGGTGTGGCCCAATCAGAGAGTGGACATCGTTTGGCGTTCACACGCGTGAGGTAGTGGGGGAGCAGGTAAACCGCTTTACGTATAATTTAGGGCTTTAAGTCATATCTTATAAACGTGCTATTGTGTGTTAAGATTATGACACGCGTCTAACAGAATTAATTGGGCTCAGGCTGGGCCATAGTCTAAAAATAAGTGCGATTAATTATGTTGGTCCGAGCCTAGTCCGACTCGAGCTTCAGGTTTAACATTGTTTGCCCAACCCCGCCCATGGTACCATTTGCCAAGCCCTAGACCGGCCCGTTGACACCCCTAGTTTGAAAGGTACTTATTGTCATTATGCCAAGGGGTGGGGGTCAATGTAATCTATATTATATATAGTAGCCTCAAGCACCAGTTTCTCTCTCCTCTAAGTGGCATTGATGTGACACTATTTTTTTAAACTTATTTATGACATGGAAAAGCCTATCTAAATGGCTTTCTCTCTTCCTATCTCCTCTACCTCTCCCACTTCTTAAAATCTCTCATTAAAAATAATTCTCTTTAATAACTAGCCTAAATTTTCTTCCCTTTTTCTAGAAGCTCTCACTACTATTAACTCTAAATCTCTTTCCTAACCTATCCCTCAACTATTTTCTCTCTTTAATTTGTTTCCTAAAACATCTCTTCAAAATCTTATTATAATCTCTCTCTATATCCTATTACATAAATTTTCTTCCTAAAACATCTCTTCAAAATCTTACTAAAATTTATATCTATGTCCTATTACCTAAATTTTCACACTAAAACATCTCTTCAAAATCTTACTAAAACCTCTCTCAACCTAAATATCCTATTACCTAAATTTTCTCTTTTTCTCAAATCTATTATATGTTAACACGCTTTAATTTGATCACAAATCTATTCTCAATCAAATTTTTTTCTTTTCCAAATCCATCTTTCTCCCCCTAACTTCGGCATGTAATCGTTTGTGTTAGGTGTCCGGAAGTTTTGAAAAAATAATAAATAAATAAAAATAAAAACCTTGAAGAAAAAAGTGTATACTAAAAAAACAAAATTCTTTATTCTGTGTTAATTAAGTTTAAAAATTTATTAATTGCTTTGCTTTATTTATTTGTATAGTGAACTCCCATTAAAGATTTTAGTCGCCGTAAAATCAATTATATTTTAAGAAAATTTAAAGTGGAATTGTACATTCTTTTTGAGATATTCTTAGAAAGTGACACATATCCAAAAGATTTGTGGTTAAGTTACTCTTGGGGATCCACGTGGCATACAAAAACCAGTACCTCTTAGAGAAAATATTTGAAGGAAAAAAAAAACTTAACAAAATAAGATGAACCCTAAACCCTAAATACTAAATTTATAATCCTAAAGAGGGGAAATGAACCCTAAACCCAAAAACGTAAACCTTAAGATCTTAAAAGTACTACTTTGGATTTTAATTTTTATGTTTTTTTATATTATCATTTAAAAGTGTTTTCATCAAAGACGTGAATCTACTTGAACGTGCGTGTCACGACCCGAACCCGATAGACCATTAGGTCCAGAGGGGTCCAGATCTTGACCTTCACTTCCTAGGAAGGAGAGTGGATAACGATTGTCAAACATAAGAGGAAACAAATTTTACAGTTCTAGTAAGATATAAGTAACTAATATTATAAAGTCTAGATCTGGTAAATTCTAAGAAAAATAAAGACTATCTCTAGACTAAAACAATAATCTATCAGAGTGTTGTGCCCAACCCGGTTATCTCTTGTCGACCAACTCAACGAACCGAGAGGTCCTTTAAGACCCCGATCTCTACGGCTGCAAATCAAGGTTAACGAACCTGAAAAATAGTTGCACAAAGGCATGAGCTCACTAGCCCAGTAAGATTTAGATTCGAGAATATATAAGCTTAAAAACTCAAAATTCTAGACAAACCACATCATGCACAACACAAACAACAACCAATATTATAATGTGCAATGCATGAGGTAAGATTTCTTTGTGATACAATACTTGAAGTCAATCAAATCATCACCACGGTGACTTAAGCATACAACTACATGGGTGCTTAAATGCAATCCTACTTTATTTATCATCAGGGATTGACCCAGCAACCTGGTTGTATCCTGCAGTAACTATGCCGCAGCAACCGGTCGTATCCTGCGTTATCCACCCTTCTGATTTTATTTCCTTTAGGGATCGACCCAGCAACCTGGTTGTTTCCTGCGATAACTATGCCCCAGCAACCGGTTATATCCTGTGTTATCCACCCTATGGTTTTC
>JAUPMG010286529.1:0-17894 GCA_031762675.1 Pachysandra terminalis | reverse complement strand
ATCTGGCTGAAGATAGTCTTTCGAAGAAGTTAAAGAAGAATGAGAACAAGGATTCTCGAAATCCTCCACCTGAGCTAAACTATACACCAGCTCAATTCAATATTTTGTTTGACAATTGAATAAAAGATGGCTGTGTCAAACTTCCTAACCCAAAGAAAGTGCCATCAGCAAATGATCGGAGTAATTTGAAATTCTGCAAGTATCATCAATACACAGGTCATAGCACTTATGATTGTTATTCCATGAGGAGATTGTATTATCTTCAAGTAAAACTTGGAGAAATTGAACTACAGTTTGGAACAAGCTGAAATATCATAGTTTCGAAGAGAGCATGAAAGAAATTGGCTTTTCGAAGAATTAACAAAATAGCTATGCAAGTGTACACTCGAAAACTGTCATTACGAAAAGCGAAGGAATGTGCTATTGCTATCTCAGAAGGTATGATAATCTTTCAAATCAATATTCTTGCATCTTACTTTTATATCTATGAGATGCTTGATTATAAAATTGGGGGCTTATGCAACTAAGTAACCATGTATTTAAAGGAAATTATTCTTTTGAAACTAAGTATTTCTTCAAAAAACCACATATATTGGTAGTATACATTCAAAGCAGTATAAATTCGAAAAGCTCACATAAGTGAGAGAATCAACTCGAAATCATATATATTCTAAGGATCTACACAAGATGGACCTTAGTTATTCGAAAAGCTCACAAAAGTGAGAAAATTAACTCGAAATTATACATTCTAAGGATCTACACAAGATGGACCTTAGATATTCGAGCGCTCATAAAAATGAGAGAATCAACTCGAAATCATAAACATACTAAGGACCTTAAACTTTTGATGGCCTATATATTTAGGAGAATCTTGAAAGACAAGTATCCTAAGGATCTAATGAGATGGACCTTAGAACTTTTATAAGCTTACATATGTAGGAGAATCTTGAAAGGGAAAGTATCATAAGGATCCACATGAGATAGACCTCAAAATTTTGAATGAAATTTCGATTGCCTACTCACGGTAGGAGAATTAAATTCGAAGTAACATGTTCTTTAAACTTTCGAAGGCCTATATATGTAGGAGAATCTCGAAAGACACGTATCTCTTTGAATGCCTACTCACTGTAGGAGAAGCATATTCAAAGTAGTAACATTCCTAAAGATCTACATGAGATGGACCTCAGAACTTCGGATGCCTACTTACGATAGGAGAATCATATTCGAAGTAGCATATTTCGAAAGCCTACATATGTAGGAAAATCTCGAAATTCAAATATCCTGAAGATCTACATAAGATGGACCTCAGAACTTTGGATGCTTACTCACGGTAGGAGAATCAAATTCGAAGAAGAATATTTCCTTCGAAGAGAAAACTCTCGAAGAGATCAATGTATTTCCGAGTGAAAACGCTTGAATTACATTCTATATTCTAAGGAAACTTTTAGACCAATATTACATTCGAAGAGAAAACTCTCAAAGAGATCAATGTATTTTCGAGTGAAAACGCTTGAATTACATTTTCTATTCTAAGAAAAAATCTTAGACCAATATCACCTTCGAAGAGAAAACTCTCGAAGAGATCAATGTACTTTTAAGTGAAAGCAGTTGAATTATATTCTATATTCTATGGAAAACCTCTGACTTTTGAATGCCTACTTATGATAGGAGAATTCGAAATAACATATTTCGAGAGCCTACGTATGTAGGAGAATCTTGAAATCAACAAATATTCTAAGGATGGACGTTGGACCAGCATTCCTTGATGAACAACTTTCGAAATGATCAATATATATTTTCTAAGGATTTATTTAAGATGGACTTCAAGATCTTCGAGGGCCCACATGTGTTGGGAGAATTATCTCGAATAAATATTCTGATGATTTACTTAAAATGAACCTCAGATCAATATTTGATCATTACATTGTTGTTATCATCAAGATTTGTAAACATCCTAAGGATAACCTTAAAGATCAGAATTCCTTTGAGGAAAAATCTTCAAAGTGATAAGAAAATTTTATCAGTTTCCTTATGAAGGAAAACATTCAAATCATATAAATTCGAGCGCCCACATCTGTTGGAGTATATAACCACATATATTGGGAATATTATCTCGAATCAGATCAGTATTCTAACGGTTTACTTGAGAGGGACCTTAGACAAAATATTCTGAAGATCTATTTATGGACTTCAGCGAATATCATTGTTTCAAGCACCCATTTATGGTGGAGGTATTATCTCGAATCAACATAATATGCTGAGGATCTACTTGAGATGGACCTTAGACTTTCGAAGGCTTACATGTGTAAGAGAATCTCGAAAGACAAGTATTTCTTCGAATATAGTAGGTGAATCAAATTCGAAGCTATATATTTCAAAGGCTTATGTATATAGGAGAATCTTGAAATAAACAAGTATCTTGAGGATCTACATAAGATGGACCTCAAACTTTCGAAGGCTTAAATATTTAAGAGAATCTCAAAAAACAAGTATCCTAAGGATCTACATGAGATGGACCTCAGAACATTCGAAGGTTTACATACGTAAGGGAATCTCGAAAGACAATTATCCTAAGGATCTACATGAGATGAATCTCAGAATTTTGAATGCTTACATACAATAAAAGAATTATATTCAAAGAAATTGCATATCCAATATGGTGGAATATTTTGCCACATATATTGAGAGTTACATTTTCTAAAGCTTGCTTTCATAGCAATTACATATTCAATATTGTTGAGTATTTTGCCACACATGTTGAGAGTATTATCTCAAATCAAATAGTATCCTGAGGATCTATTCATAGACCTCAGACTTTCGAGTGCTCACATGTGTTGGAATATTTTGCCACATATGTTGGGAGTATTATCCCAAATCAAACAAATATCCTGAGGATCTACTTAAGAAAGACTTCAGATATTCGAAAACTCGCATAGGTTGGAGTATTTTGCCACATATGTTGGAAGTACTATTTCGAATCAAGTAAGTTCGAATATCCATATATGATTGGAGTATTTAGCCACATATGTTGAAAATATTATCTCAAAACCATAAGTATTCTAAAGATCTACATGAGAGAGACTTTAGACCAGTATTCTTTTTGAAAGAAAACTTTCAAATTAATCAAGTATACAAAATGTATTCATAAATGTATATGTTCTGTGATTATCAAATTGCCTTTATGAATATTGCATTTACAATGTGAATGAATATCACATTCTAAATGCAGGGGGCTATTGATGATGAATCAATTTGGAAATTGATTTAATTCAATCATATTTTGACACGTAGCAAGGTCAAATATGTAATTACATTCAAAGAATGTATAAATTAGAATTTTGAATATTGTCTAAAAGTATATTGCGAGGAAAGCCCACTCAGGGAGAACCATCTTGAAATTAACAATATATTTCGAAGTCCTACTCAAAATGGGTCTCGAATCACATAATCGAAAGGGAACATGAAAACATATTTAATTTAACCACCCATCAGTATTTCGAGGTTATACCTCGAAATAATCTGTATTTTGTATTTCGAGAAGACATCTCGAAATAACTAGTTATCATTTCAAAATCATTGATATTCTAAAGCATGTTTCGAGACAATCATATTAATGACTCGAAAGTCACTCACTTATACACAGGGGAAAATAAATCTTAGACTTTTAGGAATGAAGGGCCAGAGAGATAAGTCTTGTCAAGATCCTCGAAGATCTTGAAGCATTAAAAGACTTGAATCAATACAGAACTATAACGTATCATTACTTTTATAACATTATACTCATTAAATTAACCAAACGTTGTGAAGCATTCATTGAAACGTTACATATTGAATTAGACGTTTTGATATTGAATATTCAATTCATAACGCCTGTTCAGTCAAACGTCTTTAATCCGTTCATGAAACGTTGCAAACGATTAAAATAATGAGTCTGATGCTATAAAAGGAGGATGGGGCATCAAAAAAGGAGATGGAAATTCTGAGCATTTGGGACATCCTCTGAGAATTTGCAGTGTTTTATCTTAGAATCCTTTTTCTGAAGTTTACCAAGTTTGGTGGTGTTTTTTTGAACTATTTCTGACTGATCTTACCCTTTCCCTCTTTGTATCCTTGGAAACTTTTCATTGGAACGGTCTTTTCTGATTTAGACCAATGAAAGCAAGTATTTCGAACCTTTGCTTGCTCAAACCAATTGGTTAATTGACATTTTTTGGTCGTTTACCAAATTGTGCATCACTACTATCCCTATTCGTAAGAGAGCCTCACTTGAATTAAAAAAAATAGTAAATATATATATATATTATACGAATTAGATAAATTAAACTATAAGTAAGGTGTCAATCAAATTTCAATACATATAAATTTAAAATTATAAGATTTACAATTTATATGCCTTCAAATTCTCATATATCTTTAAATTTATGCTATCCGTATCTTAAGATTTTTGAAGTATTTATATTATGAAAATTAGTTTTTAAGTGTCTAGACTAACTCAATTAAGATACGAAAGTATGCATAGGCCGTAACCAATCAATCAATAATCGTATTAATGCAATATTCTACCACAAGGAAGTGGGAACATGTCTTCCATTATCCAAAGAAAAATAATTCTGGTAATAAATGATGATGGGGCTTTAACCGGAATCCTCATTGCTGCCTTGGAAGGATGCAACCCTAGCAAAAAGAATTATTTTCTTTAATGTAGTGTCGCTTAAAAAGTTAACTTCATGTTCCACCACTGCGAAGCATGATGGCCTTCCCACCCATTATTATTCTGGTCCTGTTTTTCAAAGAATAAGCACTTTCTAATAAGCGAATTTTTCCTCCCTATCTCTATGAAAAAAAAAAAACCTAATAAAAAAAAGTACAAAAATAATTAAAAAAAAATCAGTAGATAATCAAAGATTGTTTTAACTTTTTAAGTGATCAACATGTTCATATGCCCCACGCTGCTGCACAAAAGTACCGGCTCTGATGCCGGAAGTGCTCAATGATAATGAGAAAACAAGCAAAATTAGTATCTATAAACGGTCGCATGTTTCACGTGGTTTTATACAGTAAAAGCACATAATGGCTCCGTATCTGTTTGGAGCTGCTTCTCCTTCTGGATAAGTAATTCAGTCAAAAGCAAGACAAAAGCAATAAGGAATTGTTTACAAGTTCAAAGCTAAAAGACTCATTTTAAAAGTTGTTCGATATATAAGAGCATATATTAAACGCTTTTTCATTTGAAAAAAAAAAGAAAAAGAAAGAAAAGAAAGTGCTTTAATAAGTTTAAGACCCCAAGTGGAGTCCTAAACACAGCCCAAGCAAATATGTTCATGTTACAGTTATATCGCCTCATGCGAGTATAATTTTCCCAAGAGGCCACTTAAACCAGCTGCAGCCATTCAACTCCTATTACAGGATATAAGGGCCCGTTTGACAAAGCTTTCTACAAATTCAAAGGTGTCGGTATGACGGACTTTTAGCTAAAAATTATATTCGGTGACAAAAATAATACAAAAGGATCGGTGAGAAAAATAATACAAAAGGATGCTATTGTACACATTTTAGGTGTGATGGATACTTTTATCTTTCTAAAGAAGATATAATATAAATAAAAGGATAATTTTAACATTTTAGAAGTTTCACTTAAATTTACATAACTGTTAACTACTTCCCACAAACGCAGTTTTTAAAAGCAACCCCACTCCTGTTTCACCAAAATAGATTCCCTGAAGAAGCGCTTCCATCCAAAGCTACTTTCAGAAATATCACCAAACACCTAAGCATTGGGTAAGAAGCCCTTTTGGATCTAGGAAGGGCTTCCTGAGTCTCAGGAAATTGACTACACTTCATATATAACAAGTACACGAGGCATTGCTCATTTTATATACACAGACTCCAAAACAGAAGTTTGGCTACAAAGCCAATAGTGCTTCAACTTTTGCAATTTCATCTTCTTCATTTTTGGGGGTTGGACTCCTATTGGCGCCGTCAAATAGATCGTGCTTCCACTTCTCCACGTGGATACTGGTGTTTCTTTCTCCAATATATCTATCTCTTCCCCTAAAGTTGCCGCCGCCGCCGCCACCACTGGACCTTTCTCTTGGAGGAGGAGGATCTGTCCTCCATGGTTCTCCCTTGTGCAATGGCGTATGGTCTCGTGTGATTACTCTCTCAGATCTGTCAAAACCATGGGAATGATGATGGCCTCCTCTTTCTTCTCTTCTTTCTCTTCCTGACGGGCGATCAATATTGCCCTGCCTAACAGACTCCATGGCCCCTATGCCTGCATTTGCAGAGTCCATTGGTATCTTCTTCTCCCTAAATGCAGCTCTTTTCCTTGCAGATACTTGTGCTTCTACCTCCTCTAATTCAGACGAACCATCATGGCGCCAGACACCATTATTAACAATTTTAGCTTGGTTCCTCCTCTCCATTCTTTCTCCCATGTCATATGACTGCATCTTGTCTGCCAACCCGTCAGCCTGGTCCTTTGAGTTCCTCCACCACCCTCGTTCTGAAGAGGGAAAATAAACGATGAGGAGAGGTAACAAACAAAAGATTTAAGAAAAACAGGGAGACGAAACCAGAATACTAGAATACCCAAAGTTTAAGACACTCCACGTGGTGCAACTATTTATTCGCATGGTCACCCAATCAAGGAAAATAATTTTATACCCATACAAGGTATTTGTTATGTACCCGGACACCATTCATCACAGGACATGTCAATGACTTGTATGCATGACTGCTGGGACCCACACCTACAAAACGGAAATGCCGTGCTTCAAATGGTGTCGGGGTACATAGCAAATACCCCGTCCGGGTATAAAACTATTCTCCCCCAACCACGTACCCACAACTTCAAATACAAGTACTATCCTAGCTATGACTCCCAAATACAAAGAAAAAGGAAATGAATGAGTGGTGGGGGTGGGAAGGAAAGGCGCTACCACATCGCAAAACCACATCCATAGAATGGCCCTAATTGTCCAATTTAGGGGTGTACAACGGGCCGGGCAGCCACGTGTCGATCAAGCCCGGCATGATTGAGCCGTATCTTGAGTTCATGGCCACGGCCGGGCCCAACCCGGACATGCTTCATCCAACGTGCCATGCTGTGCTTGGTTGTCCAAGAGTTTTCGCACGGTACGGATCTTACCGTGTCATGCTGACCAACGTGCCTGTCAGGCACCACTCTAATCGTGCCAACCCAGCCTGACACGTTATACACCCCTAATCCAATTAGTAGTTTTTTTCATTCTTTGAGGCCATACATCAACCTAATTGAGCTGGAAAGTAAACAAGATTTATTGATTGGCAATTTGTGAAAAGAGAAATTTAGAGACCAAAATGCAATTCACGATTCGAAAACCAATCAGAACTTTCAGTTGAAGAACATTTGCAATAAGTGTGTCATATCGATGCGATCACTAAAATAGTTAAACTGGAACTACACCTTTCTATTGGAAAGAAACAAGTAAAAGAATATGCATTAAATAATTTCAAAAGAAAAATGAGAGAACATACCAGTGGTTGATCTGCGTACGAAGCTTTGACCACCACGCTCAGCACTACCACCTCCATTGTGCTGTTATTAAGACATTCATAGGCAGCCTAAGATAGTTATAAAATGGAGGCACTCGAGGGCACGGGTCCAAACAAGAATCAGACTAAGGCCAAAAAATGGTTTGTATACGCTGAGTAACAATCAAGTAATCAAACTCGACAGAAGTACTTATTTACTGGTATGTTGGGCATACAATGAAGAAATATCAACATAACTAAACACTTAACTCAGTAAAGGATAATCTGCCAACATGAATCTTTTGCAATTTTGGCACATACATACATACATATGTATACACACACATATATAAATGGATAAGAATAGGTAATTTGGCAGTCAAATATTTTACCTGTGTCTGGTGTAGCATCAGAAATCACGGAGTGCTCAGGCCTGGCAAGTCTCGGCCAAGGTTTTAAATTTCACCAGCATGCCGGTGAAAATTCACCAAAATGCCCCCCAGAGAAATGAAATGTAGGGGGAATTCGCTGAATTCCCCCTTTTTGTCGAAATATAGCGAAATATTTTCCCAATATTTCTCCAACCTGATAAAATATTCTGCCAGGTCAGCGAAATATCACCGAAATTTCAACAGAAAAAATCTGGTGAAATGTTTGGCGATTGCAAAATTTAAAACCTTGGTCTTGGCAAGAATACATCACACATCAGGTAATATAGCCAGTTTACAATTTGAATGTTTTCTTTTTAGCAATAATATGAAACTAAAAATATCTGCAATTTCTTTTTACTATTCTATCCAGGTCGCTTCTTACTGAACATGGAAAACTTTATATTTCTAAAGTAAAGTAGTTTCTCTTCTTAGACTTGTTTCATAGCTACTTGGTAGATCTTTTGAATTGAGATTATTTACCTTCTCCCTGCACAAGTTCTTTATTAATAAATAATCTAGTTTGAAGTTCAGTGGCAACAATGTGGGCAAAAATATCTTGCACTAACACAACGTAGGACATCAACAAATGATCAACTCTAGTCCCCAACATAACCCTAACTTGTCGGCTTGGGCATGAAAATAAATAGTCAAGCTCAGGTTCTCCTAGCATATCCTACAAGCTGACACTTGAATTTAATTGAGAAAAGACTATACACCTACATAATCTACAGGTGGACATAAATTACCCCACAAGAGCAATCAGTTTTGTTTTGTTTTTGTTTTTGTTTTTTCTTTTTTTATGTGAAAACAAGAGCAATCAGTTGCTCTCTCTTAGATGCTTATGATATTTAACTTTTAAATATCCTAGATAAGATCCCTAATTATAATACACTTGTATTAACTGCAATAGTCAAGTGATAAACAAGATATTCCAATATTACAAAAAGCAGTAATATACAAAAAAATCAAATAGGAGTTAGAGATCATCATTCAATTTGCATGATGAGGAGAGTTGACCCTGTGAAGTAAACATGAAAGCAATCAAAAGTGATGCATGACCATAAATTGAAACAAAACCTTAAAGTAAGACCGAGACTGCCGTACTTCAGTTGGATCAGAGGAATGTTTGGTGTCATCATGTCGTCCATTGGATTTTCTGTCCGTATCGCCGTTTGCAACCTCAATTTTCACCTTAGAATCGGGTTCTAATGGATCCTCACATGGCAAAGCATCATGCAATCTCCTGGGGTGGTTTTGATCTTGATCTGAAAGACCCCGAATATCCAAGTTACGATTACTGGATGCCCTCTCGGTAGCTGGTCTCCCATCCCTCCGCAACCTCTTAGCACTAGGACCATGCAATGCAAAATAAGGGTCAAGTTATAGGTGGACATCATTTTCAGTTCTCATAAGTGCTACTTAAATACTACAGAATTCCCATATTATGACGGCAATATGTGTCCACAATCGTAACTTTGAAATGACTACCATCCCAAATAGCATACTTAAACGTTAAGATCCAACAAGCTTTGCCAATGGAAAAACACAGATAAGAAAGTTGTTCATACCTGTCATATCTCTCAGTGAAAAGGGATAAAGAATCGCAAAATTAAATAACAATACCTATGTTTATTAAATATTCTCCAAAATGTTTGCAAACAATTTATAAAAGGAAGAAATAAGGCGTCTGTAGGATGATAAGAACTAGGATGACCAAGAAGGAGGAAAGGAAAAAAAAAATTATATATCCTCGCAATGTGAATGACTTTCAAATATAGTTACAAAATCAAAATATTACAACAAAATGCGGTTGATTTTCAGTCATAAAACTACAACAATATATATGAAAGAAAACTTGAAACACTATTATATAGTTTTGCATCTACGATTCATGATGTAGTAACGTGAGGAAGTAAGACACAGAATATAAAAGATGATACATACAGCCACAGAATTCAATAAATGACGCCAAATCTCCCTCTCAAATAAACAGTTCTATGTAGCCCATCACTTTCCCAACAAAACTCCATTTCGTTCAGATGTAAGACTTCCAATTCATACCATGATTCACATAGCAAACCTGATACAGAGAATATCGTGGTGTTTTGGGACCAATAAGCTGTTCTACTAACCACTCAAAGCATACCCAGCCGGAACTGCAAAGTGATTTAATCAGTCTATTTAACAGTTAGATGTCTCCAGTTTTTGCCATTTTCAAGTTCATTTCTTGGATAAAATGTCCAACTGAAACAGTTTTTGGTCTTTCAAGACCCACTTGACGGGTAAGCCAGATTATTATATCTGTTTAACCTTGTTACAAATGGAAATGTCCATGTCCCCTCGTTCCCCGCACTCCTTCCCTCCATCCCTCAGCCAGTTTTTTTTTTTGTGGGTGACATGGAACCCCCAACCCCACTTAGTAGGGACAAGGTAAACCCCGGATACATGACCCCACCCACAAAGACCATATATCAGGTAAGCCCGGGGACTCAAACCTGGGACCTCCTATTCCTGAGCTAGAGAGCCTGCCAGTTGAGCTAACCCGTGTGGGTTAGCTTGTAATCAGATCCATTAACCTTGTGTCCACGCTCTAGTAACTTTACATAAGATACGCAAATAGAGCTTCTTCTCCAAAAATGATTTTTCCTACTCTCCGAGTCTCTAAATCAATTTAACAACAACAAAATGTCTTATCCAACTAATTGGGGTGGCAACAAGAATCCTCTTTCACAGTCCCAATCTGTCGAAAACCATATCTTCATCAAATCATGTGCAATTATATCGTTTGACCAACTTTCACCCATATCCTTTTCAGTCTTCCTTTAGCCCCTTTTGGTCCTTTAATACCCCCTCCCTCCCTCTTCAGCTCTTCCTTTATCAATTCAACAATCAATAAAACATGAAAACTACCCTCCCTCTTCAGCTCTTCCTTTATCAATTCAACAATCAATAAAACATGAAAACTACCTAAAACCCAAAACAAACATCATTTTTATAGCTTGAAATCCCAGTATGACTCATTTTGAACTTGCTATCAATACATCACATAATTTAGTTACTCTTCTAACTATGATGAACTTAACTGCTAAAGGAGCTCTTCTAAAAAATTCTAACTAATAAACCAACAAAGAAAGAGGGTTGTTTCTAATTTAGGAACACTTCAAAGAATTCATAGAGAGCGACAGGTGGGTAAGCATCCCTACCTTGCCACAATTTTGTGTTGCTACTAATCAAATTTTTTTTTATTTTTCTTTGCTAATATCGTTCGACAGCGTACTTGTTTTTTATTTGATCGGTTTTTAATATACTGTCTTCAGTTCTTCCAACATCAACCACCAATTCAAACATGAGAAAGGGAGTTATTGCAGGGAAACAATCTTCAAAGTTCAAACCAACAAACAGAGACAAAAAAAATAATCTGATTTAAATGAAGCTTGTTTCTTTTGCTAGATTTTGATCAATAGCACTGATGAGATGATCTGGTTATAAATTCTCGTACTTAGAGAAAACAGCGAAATAATAGAATCATCCAGTAACACAGAGTCGATATGAAAACCATTTATTCACACACAGAAGATGCACTAAAACTCATTCGAGTCTGAATTATATATCCATGAATGCACGGGGAGATGAGAGAGATGAGAACACAGACCTGGATTCTCTTTCGAGATGGTGGCTTTTGGATTCGGATTCTCGAGCTTCTCGTCGAGACATTTGCTATCGTTTTACGACTGCCGCTTCTGATTCTTCCCAAGAATGAAGAGAGGGCGAAATCTAGAGTCCGGGAACTTGCGTCATAGGGCTATTCACGCACGAGTCCTGCTTGGACCGGATTGATACCATTTAGGGATGGTAACAGGCCGGGCTTGGGCGGACTAGGGCCGGACTTACGCTAATATAACATAATCATTTATGTGGCCCGATCCCGGCCCGGATCCACTTTCGAGTTCAAAGGTGTAAGCCCGATCCCAATATATTTAAAATACATCAAGCCCGAACCCGGTTCAGCCTGGCCCTATAAATTCAAATGGGTTATTTTCTAAAATTAAAAAACTATAAATTATAAGGATACTTCAGAAATTACTATAAAAAAATCTATCAGTTTTGAGATATATAGTATATTAATCTATAAAATAATTATGTAATAAAAGTAATGCATTTGTATTGATAATATAATATTTATTAGGGGTGCAGTAATATATTTGTATTGATAATATCATATTTATTAGGGGTGCAACTTGGGTCTGTTAAACCTAAAACTGAACTGACCCAAATTGATTTCAGTTCGAATTGAATTAGGTTTCTAGATATTTGGTTCGATTTTGATTTTGAAATTATAAAACCGAATTAGATCAGTTTGGTTTTGGGTTGAAACCAAATTAGGGTGTATTTGATAATACTTTTTTTGAGCTGCTTCCAGGAGTAAACATAGAATAACACATGAATGTAAACTCTTTTTGTCGAGTCTAAGTGAGCTTGGTTTCATTTGAAAATGCACTCAAGATGCCTAACAAAATCTTAAGTTTCTGCAGGTTTACATGGAGTATAACTAGGTTGTCATTAGGATGCTTATAGTTATCGTCTATTCTCTTTCTTGATTGGATAGTATTTTATTCATGATGATAAATCATCACTATTCTAGTAAATTCAAGATCTGGCCAGAAAGGCATGGAATTGTGCACGTTTTGTGGCGGGACTAAGAGTCTATTAGTCATTACATTGACCAAGTATCTCTTTCAATTATGTAATCCTATGAAAAGGAAAACAACAATTCTTTTCTCTTGTTTTTGGTTTAGAGTATACCATATATGTACCAAGTTAATGTAAAAGACATTGGCTGTGAAAATTGCAATTTTCTGTTAGGGACGATGTTTTCCATAAGGAACATTTTTTTCTTTCGTGAAAATGAAAGTTTATTAAGAACTCTTTTGATAATGCTGTATACATCAAATTTTGGCCAATTTACTTGAATCATTTTCAAATGACCGGCAATCAACTTTTAGAAAGCCCTATGATACACAGAAGATCAAAAGATTTAAATTCTATCATGTTAAAAGTCCATTTAGTCAAATATGTCAATAATGAGTTTTTTATTGATTAGTTTTTTAATTAAATAAAAACCCATATTTTGGTGTAGCCCAATTCATAAAGTCCAAACACTTTGCACATGTTCTTGTTTAAGTCAATCCACAATTCAAGTCTATTAAGATAGGCCAAATCCACATATTCCAAATAATTAGCCAAAAAAAAAAAAAAAAGACAAAAAGACAAACCCAATCCACCTCATCACACTCATCCCCAAGTCTTTCACACTTTTGGTATTCTTCTTATAACCCAAGAAAGAGTTGGTCTACATTATAAGTTGGGATTAACATTAGTCTTTGGGCTGTGACTTCTCAATTCACACAATCATCCCAAGTTTTTCACTCTTTTAGCATTACCTTTTGAGGTTCAATTATAAATATATCTACCATCCATAATCGGAGAAAGTTTGGTCAATGACCTTTGACCAACTATTTATTACCACCTATGCCATCCACCCCTATCAATTCTCCTCACCTAATCTCAAGATATTACACTTTTATCCTTAATCTTTTCACCATTGAAAGTATAAATTTATAAAAGACAAAGTTATTACGAAACTTTATCCCACCTAAAAGACCAAATTATCATTTTCAAAATTCCAAAAGTAACCCAAGACCTTCACCCGTAGCTTATAAATACCCTTCTCATCACTCATCTCCACACACCTTCAAGCCTTTTCTTTAGGCCTTAGAGAGACTCTTCCTCATTATCCTTAAAAACTTTCTAGAATTAATTTAGAAAATCCCTAAAAAAATATAAACCCACTCTAGTAGCTCCTTCAAGAAAAGGAAGATTCACGTGAAGCATCTAAGCAAGTCTAACAACTTCAGGCAACAAAGAGGTATTTTCTTTCTCGTCATTTTCTTTAGATTATTATCTTTATATTTTGTCTTTTTATTTTTTCATAGCATTTTTCTTCATCATAAATTATTTTAGTATTTCATTTTCATCCTTTATCTTTTATAGGTCAAGATAAGAGTCATTTTCTAAATCTATGGGAATGTGAGGAATATTTGGGATATCTTGACTTTATTTTAATACTTATGATGGTGACTTCATTTGATGTCCATTGATATAAAATGAAATAAATCCTATGTTATTTCATATTTATTCACTATATATGCATTACAACCTTTAGTGTATCATGCTTATATATTGCGTACACATCAGATTTTCTTTATGCATATTTCTTTCTTTTTTATGTCAAATGTAAGTTTCTTTTTTTGGGTTTGCTTCTTTTTATTCTCCACTTACATGTACAATCAAATATGGATTAGCTTTTTTAGGAATCAATGAGAAATAAAACTTTCCTTTTAGCTTAGCCACTTTAAGTCACTCTTCTTCTAGATTTTCTTTCTTTTTCTCATATAGTTAAACGTTTATGTGAAACCTCTTCCAATCAATGGGAAAGTGAAACTCTATTTTTGTTTGGTTTTTTTTTTTTTATTTTTTTTTTTGATTACTTCATTTTCACACATCTTCTATTTTCTTTTCTTACTTTATAATATCGTCATTCTTTCTTAAGTCCAAGTAGTTTCCTTTTTCTAATCTGCATATTAGTACATTTCGATGTTACTTATAAATCCATATGTGCTCATCTTCATATTGTTTTTCTTAATCATGTTTTTTCTATCTTATTAGTACATTTGATTAATCATGTTATAAGTATAGACTAAGCATGCATCTTTCTTCTACTTTTCTCATTTGCTTTTTTCTTCTTCAAACATGATAGTAGTTAGTTTTCTTTCTTGATTTCAAGTATGTTAGTAGCTTGCTTATAATAGATCTCTTGCTTCTTGTATATTATAGAAAATGCATGCTTGAATCACAAAATTCATAATATAAACTCACAAACCTTGTCCCATGCACCAATTTTTACCCATCTTAGGAGGGGATTAGAAAGCTTGCAAATGGGCAACCATTGTCCACAGTGGCAAACCTTACGCTCCCGGAAGTAGTAGGCCTACGATCGGGCAACCATTGTCCCTAGTGTTGGTGCCCAACACTCCACCCCAATACCAAACGAACCGAGAAGAATGTGAAAAAATCCATGTGTAGAGGTTGGCTAACCGGTGTTAGGTTCCATTGGCCTTTAGCTGCATACATCTCAACCTCTCATGTAAAATCCGGTTTATGTTAGAATGCCGGTAATCTTAGGGCACATGTGATTGGTTTTGTCCACTAAAAATGAGTCCATAAGAAATAAAGTTCATAAGTCATAGTTTAGTAGTTATTTTTTTCAATCACAAATCAAGCCAAATGCTTGAGAGGGTGATAGGGAAATCAATGAGTAAGTAACTGGTTTAGACCGGATGAGGTGTGACATTTTACTTTTTGTTATTATTATTATTATTGTAGACACCCCAATTTGCACGAAATAAATGTTTTTTGATCTTTGTAGTTTCTGGAGGTTGAGCTTAGCACGTTTTCATCTTCGATCATAATTTCAATCCCAAATCCATTTGAGTCGAAATTCTCACTAAAATCTCCAAAATCCATGAAATTACCAAAATACCTTCAGTGGACCCCATGCGCTTTGTCGTTCCCCAAATTTTATTTCTGACATCATAAATGAATCCTTGGTAGAAAATTCCTTCCAATGGGTATACAATCGTCT
This sequence comes from Pachysandra terminalis, assembly GCA_031762675.1. NCBI lineage: Eukaryota > Viridiplantae > Streptophyta > Magnoliopsida > Buxales > Buxaceae > Pachysandra > Pachysandra terminalis. The sequence continues at coordinate 2,246 of JAUPMG010286529.1, read as the reverse complement.
AGGTCCGAGATCATAAAGAAAATGATAATTTTACCCTTAATCTTTTTTCGGGTCAAATTTGGGACATTTGGATGCCAGAAAAATATTTCGACTCCAGATTTGATCTTTTTATGCGAAATCCTTCTAATGGATGTAATTTGGTCAAGATATGAGATTGGTGGTGAGAGGGGTATTTTGGTATTAATCAATTAAGTTGTTATCAAATAATTAAAGGAAAAAAATTAGATAATTAAAAAAATTAAAAATATATATAATAATCATAATAATGAGGGAGTTAGATTAAGATTATTTTTAGATTAGGATTACTTGGTTTAGGATTGTTTTTAGATTTAGGATTACTCTTAAGATTGGATTAATATTAGAAAATAAAAAATAAAAATAAAAAAATATAGATTTTGAAGAAAGAAAGAACCTGTACGGTTCCCTTCTTCTTTCCTCTTTCTTAGGGTTTGCAGAGAAGAGATTGGGATAGAGATAGAGATAGAGTTGGAGTAAGATTAGAAGAAAGAAGAGGTAGAGATCAAGAGAGTTTGAGATGAGGAGAGAGACGTCGCCAACGCCGACCTCTCCACGCTGATAAAAGGAGGCGACCCCAAGGGAGAAAATAGAAAAAAAATCTGCGAAAAAGAGGAAGAAAATTTGAGGAAAAATGGCAGAAAAAAAGAGGTTCATCCCTTCTCTTCTTCATCTTCAACAACCTACAAAAGTCCTTCATTAAATTGGCCAAAAACTGAAGGTCCGTCCCCTTCTTCTTCATCTTCAAATTTCTGCAAAAAGCCATTGAAACCCTCTATTAACCCTTAGGAAAACCCCATAGAACACTCATCAAAATCCTAGATAAAATCCCTAAAACCCATTCGTTTTTTCTAGAACCAGTCAAAGCTAAACCCCTAATCTCTTCTTCTGTTTGTCATCCCCAAAACCTTAAATCCCCTTTTCGTCCCATTCAAAACCCTCCACTAAACCTACAAAATCCCTTTCAAAAAACCATCACAAAACCCCACCTTAACCCCTTTGATTCGTCCCTAATAAAACCCAAAACCAAAACTCTAGGTTGTCTAATTCAAAACCCCCCATCAAAATCCAGTGTTTGCTTTGCAAAACCCCAACTGAATATAGCAAAACTCCCATCTTCGTTTTCTATTCGTCCAGCTCTAGAACCAGATTTAAAACCCCATTCAAATCATGCCCTAGTAATCCTTGTTCGTCCAACCCAAACCCAATTGCCATCCGGATCAAAAATCTCAAACGAAAATCTGCAAAAAAAACCCCTTCTTTGTTCGTCCACACCTCAAAACCCTAGTCAAGACTCCTCAACCCTCTGCAAGCTCAACCCAGGTTCTTCTCCAATCTGAAACTCTAACTAGCTGAATCTGATTCCGCCATTGTTGTCGGTCAAGTCAATCCAAAGAAATTGCAAAAATTAGGGAGACGACTCGGCTGCAAACACGGTATTTTATTTATTTTCGTTAATTTTTTTTATTATTTTAGGGTGGTCTGATTCATGGAATTCAATGTCAAGTTTCTATCTCAATTTTTGTGATCTGACTCATCTAATTCAATGAAGGTTATACTTGATTATGATAATCTGGTCATTCCTCTTAATTTTGTTTTGTTTATTTCACTTTTGTTTTTAGAGATAATTGATGTGTAATTAATTTTAATTAACCACTCGCAATAGTACGAATCCCTGTAGGATAGGGTTATTTTGAGGGTGTCGAACCTCAAGGACTAAATGGATTTAAAGATTATTAAACTTATCAGATTAAATCTAAATAAAATTAATTAGAAAAAGAAAAATAAATTTTAATTATCTATTCTAGAAATCAAGGAAACTAATCTAAAATCTAAAAATCAAGTTAACTAACTTAAAAATGAATTAATCAATTAGGAAAATAGCAAAGTATTGATGATCCCTCTAATCCTTTTATTATGGCAATATTATGAATTCATAGGCATTAATTCACTGTTGAAAACAGACTTGTGTGTCTACAAGCACACACAACATCCCAAAAGGATATTATGCTAAGAATAAGCATAGTCTATCTGTCGATTTCTCTAAGCATAAGCTATCAAACCTTTAGGCATAATTTACATTATCATATGGGATAACGATAACCCATCTTCAATTGGCACGGACTGTCTACCTACACTAACTAATCTACTTGCAGTACAACCCGTCTTCCCTAGGCATGGCCTATGAAATCCATCATACTCATCATGTCATTAGGCACTATTGCATAATT
>JAUPMG010286485.1:0-17902 GCA_031762675.1 Pachysandra terminalis | reverse complement strand
CCCCCACATTTCCCAAGATTTACTCATCATTTCCCCCATATTTCCCATTTCCCCCATCTTTTAATTGACTTAAATTCACTTTTAGTTTGGCTTAATTAGATGTAGCATCTTTTTTTACAGCTTACAGACTCGACAGCGTGTAAGTTAACCCCCCTCAAGTAATGCCTTTTAATGTGTAGGCATTTTTTTTTTTTTTTACATTTTTTGATGTATTTGCATTTATGCCCTAATTAGACATGTTTAAAGTTTGGGACAAATATCCATAAAAAATCCATGGTTTCCCCACATTTCCCCTACATTTCCTCTTTTTTACATCATGTCGCCGACATGTCGCCAATGTCACCTGACGACAAGCCAGGCGACATCGACATGGCGAACCTTGCTTGCACCATCTCACAGCTTCCTCCCTAGGTCTTCGTTTTACGTACCCAAATCAGTTTAACTTATTTTTCTTTATCTTATCTCCTATTCGAGCAACACCTATATATTCTTAAATATGTTTATTACTTACTTTCCTTTATCTTGTATCCTATTCGAGGAACACCTAGATATTCTCTGATATATTTATTCCTCATCCTATCTTCCTACTTCCTAGTCTATCCAGACATCCATCTCAACATCCTCATCTGAGCAACACCCATCCTATGCCTATGTTACTTCTTTGTAGTCCAACATTCTGATCCATACATCACAGTAGTTGTAATAGTTGTCCTGTAAAATTTTCCTTTCAGCTTGAGTGGAACACATAAATCACATAACACTCTAGTAACGCCTCTCCACTTAAGCCATCCAGATCTAGTTCTATGTGTCACATCCTTATCAATGTCCTCCTCTTTATGGAATTTGACCCAAGATAACAAAATCAATTTCCCTTATTTGATTCAATGTATTATTAAATCATTTTTAATTGACTTAATTGTTTTGTGTCATTGTCTTGTCCACAAGAAAAAATTGGAACTATGAATGTATTTGTTCTGATTATGTTACTCAATTTCCACTTCAGTTACTGATCTAATTTTCGTTTTAATATTGAACTAGATTATTTTCAATTTAAACTTGCAAACCATATGCTGGCGCTGCATAACCATGTTATTGTTCCAGTTGCTTTTGAAGCATGAGAGTTTGAAACCTATTTGTTAATTAAAAATGTTTCTGACTTGATATTTTAAATTAGGTCCATCATATTTAATCATAAGGTCATTTTCATGGTTACGTACTGATAGGGATGTACATTGCAGGCCGTGCTTCGTGCCATGCCTAATTTTTGAGCCCCAAGGCCAGCACAGCACGGCACAAGTATACTTGTGCCATTTAGAGAGGCGTGTATCGGAGGCTCTTGAACATGCACGGTCTTATCAGGTTCTTTGTGCCAACGAAGCTAAATTTGAAGTTATACTTGTGCCATTTGGAGAGGCGTGTATCGGAGGCTCTTGAACGTGCACGGTCTTATCAGGTTCTTCGTGCTAACGAAGCTAAATTTGAAGTTATTAGTCATGAGGGGACAAATATCGTGGATATTCGCAATCGTTGCTGTCTTTGTCGTGGCTGGCAGCTCTATGGGTTGCCCTGTGCACATGCTGTGGCAGCGCTTCTCTCTTGCAGACAGACTGTTCATTGGTTTAGAGCAGTACTCTAAATGTCGGTGACATGTCGCCATTTTTGACCTTGGCGACATGAAATATTAGGAAAAAAAAGCCATATAGCGATTTTCCTTGATGTTGGCGGCAGGTCGAGCAACTTGGGCGACATGTCGGCGAAATGTCTCCGACATGGAGAAAAATTTCAATTTTTTATTTTTATTTTTCCCCCATGACTCTCGACATGTCGGCGACATGGGGGAAAATTTCAATTTTTTTTGAAACTTTGGTTTCCCCTTTTTCCCCCATGTCGGCGACATATCGCTGGCCAATCTTGGCGACATGACCAGCGACATCGACATTTAAAACCTTGGTTTAGAGAGAACTGTTTCATTGATGCAACTTATCGCAAGACATTCTCAGACCATACACCTGGTTCCAGATAAAATCCTGTGGAAAGAGTTGAATGATGGAGCTCAAAATTGAGGCAGTAAAGCGATTGAAGTTGTCATAAACCCATCCAAGTAACTTCGTCCACCAGGGCGACTGAGAAAGAAGCGAGTCCGTGCAGAAGGCCGTGGCCGTGTGAAGCAAATTGTACATTGTAGCCGTTGCAATCAAACAGGGCATTTTAGAACAACAAATGCAGCACCTATATAAGTTGTTCTTGATGACACTTCCACTGTTATTGAATTTGGTTTGTTTCCGTTCTATTGTGCAATGAAGATTTAGGTTCGCATAATGCACTGGAGGTTTCTATTAGTATGCAAATCAACATTGTTCTTCTTTTCTTAAATTCAGGTGGTTCTAAGTTCATTGTCTGCCCCCTTAAACCAATATTTATCTTAATAATACAGTGTTATTGAGAATAAAATTCATAATGTGGTCTAGAATCTAATGGCTGAGCTCTCCGTGCTTTTTTTTTTTTCGTTTTTCTTCTTAACTTGCTGCAGTGTATCATATCTGTTAAGTCGATTTCTTTGTTATTATATTTATGTTGGTTCGAGCATGAAATATATTTTTCTCTCACTAGTTTACTGCACATATATTGGTTATTAGAAGCTTTGAATAATCTCTTATATTCATTCAGCAATTACATTTGGTTCTAAACTGTGTATCATGTGCTTTCTCAGCTTTCTTTTATGCCATGATAGTGAACTTCATTCCCATTTCAGAGATATTGCTGTAGCCTGTAGCTTATATGAGATTCTTTGATCATCAGTGCTCAGAAGCTCCTATAGCTTTCTGCATCTTACTATGTCTAGTTCTTATGTGGCATTACATGGCTGTTCATACAAGCTTTCTTGTAATTCTATGCATCTCTCTGTTTCACCAAACATGGATATGAACTTTTTCTTTTGGTTTCAATACTCAGTTACTGAATGATTTAGGTATTTTCTTACTCCTGCAACTATCAAAGAGAAAGTTATTTGGTTAATATCCTCCATTGTTCTTCATTTTTTTTGGATTGCCATGATTTTAGCTACTTTTGTTGAAAGGTCTGCACACAATTTTCAAATTGATTGGATAATATTTTGAATAAATATTTTCATGAGCCGTAGGGCTCACACATAAATACGACCTGTTATTTATGCTGTTTCAGCTTGGCTGTCCCAAGTCTGACCCGGTTATAACAGACCTGACCCAAGCCATTGCCAGCTCTTTGTCATTACGTGTTTGTTACATGTGAGCTCTTCGCTCTTCAGGAATATTAGTGCACTGTTTTCGTCAAAACCTAATAAGTGGAGTGGGGTTGGATTGATTTCGCTTTGTATTTCTATGCTGAATCATCGTGAAACTTTAGGGTTTTGTTCAATTGTTCTAAACCTCTTCTCTGATGATTGAAAGAAAGCTGAAAGCTTTTCCTGAGACGTAACGCATGTCGGAGAAGATTCTCATTTCACCAGAGGTTGTAACCTGTGACATGTCGGTGGATGCTTTTTCCAAGAAAGGATGAATTGCACAAGCATGTCTGGTATTCGGCGTAATGTCTCAAAGATGTGCAATGTGGGAAAGCTAATGTTTCGTAGCTCTTTGATTCATGGATATTGCAGTCTTTCCTTGCAACGAGCATCCACCCATATATTGTTGGTGGATCGATCAAGCATTGCTGTTCTTTGAATAACAAAAGTCTCGAGGTATTGATTCCGAGAACTATTTCTTACAGCATTTCTTCTCTGTATGTTATTATTTAATGAAACGATGGAGCAAGGAGTCTCACTAAATATATTTACCTTCCATTTGTTGTTAGTGGATGTTCTTCATATTCGCAAAGACAAGGAACCCTTAACTGGAACCCTTGGGAATTTGACAATGGCCTCAAAGTCAGCTAATCCATAAAGGGCCTTAGTTGATATTACTTGGAAAATAACCAAATAATGCTAGGACCAGATGGGCTCGATAGTTGCCCGTTGGATACTATGGTATGTTTTCTGATGTTTCTTAAGTTCTTCCTTTTTTATGCCACTTGTGATGCACGCTATTTGTTTTATCTTTATTCTATCTGTACTGTCAGCATCCTAAACATAGTGTTAGGGATCGTCCGATCCCAAGATGGATCGGACGATCCAACTCGAGATCGGAGCGGGACAATCCCCGAGTCGGTCCGATCCCGATATATAACATAAAAGCCATAACTCGGTCCGATCCCGAGTTGGGTTTTTTTTTTTAATTAATTTCATATGATCCGTCTTGGCCGAGAACAATCCCGATCCTATTTCCGAGTTCAAACACTATGATCCTAAAATAAAAAGAGAAGGAATGGAGAGAAAGACTGATAGCTTCTTGGTAATTTCTTTTCTCCAACAACAACACAACCCAAAAAAAAAAAATGCATGAGAACATTCCTTTACTTGGTGTTAAATGATGTTTCACCCAGTAAAAAGAAAAGAAAGCTATCAGTCTAGAATTGTTTTGAGGATGGCTGGAATCTTCCTCGATAAACAATCTTGTAATGGTGGGATGTTCAAAATGTTGATGCCTTTGATTAGGCTTTTCTGTAAGTGCAATCACACATCTTTGATATGTTTCTTCATCTCTGTCTTTTTAGCTGCATCTCCATGCTTGACATCTAGTAAAATGCAGCCCTACCATGCAGCTCATGTTTGAGTAGTCCTGACTCCTGAGTGGATTGGTGAATATAAGTGTGAGGTCTTTGAATGTATCTGTTGAAACTCCTGGGAAATTCGTCACCAGTCTTCCTCTTCATCAAGTCTTGTGATATCAACTTTTTCAGCTTGTGTGGGTCTCAAGTTTTGGCTGTCAAACTCCATGAATTGTGATTATGAAACATTGTGATGGGTCCAAGTCAACCAAATTGGGTCAGGATACTGTTCAATTGTAGGTCTCACACTGAAACACAGATCAATAGTCATTAGTTTCCGTCTATGCTACCTGACTGAGTATGAGTTTCAAGATGTTCAATACTACCGGGGATATTGGATCCTTTAGAACTTAGAAGGGTGGATGGACTCTATCAGGTCTAACCAGCAGCGCAAGCAAAGCAAACTAGGGTGTCAATTGGTTCGGTCTAAACCGAAAAGCGAAACAACCAACAAAAAAAAGTGGGTTTGGTTTTGGTTTTTTTTTTTTTTTTTTTTTCCGTTTCAGTTTGGTTATGGTTTGGAAAATGAAAAGCGAATTAATTTTGTTCGAGTTTTGGTTAAGCCTAAGATTAAACTGAACCAAACTTAACTAAATATATGTAAACAGAACTACATATATATATATGTCTGTGTGTGTGTGTATTTAGTAAATAAAATAGTATTCATTTTATCAAATTGAACCAAACCGAATCTATTTCGGTTTGGTTCGGTTTTCGGTTTAGGTCACTGTAATTCAGTTCACTTTTGGTTTGTATATTTCAGTTCGGCTTGGTTTTTGGTTTAGTTAACTATATTTCGGTTTGGTTTTGGCTTGGCCACTAACCGAACCAACCCGACCGAAACCCCTAAAGCAAACTGAGAAAGCTGGTTTGCGAGAGGTGAGAAAGCTGAATTTGGATGTTCAAGTAGAGGAGGATTCATACTCAGTGATTTCTTGGATGTCCTCCAATGATCTTTATCCTTGATGGTTCGCGCATCTTGTGCGCTTGGCTAGACACTTGAATCAAGGGTTATGGATATCTTATCTCCATGTTCTCAGATCTATTTCGTTTGGTTCGGTTTTCGGCTTAGGTCACTGTAATTCGGTTCGCTTTTGGTTTGTATATTTCAGTTTTTATTTTAGTTTGGCTCGATTTTCGGTTTAATTAACTATATTTCGGTCTGGTTTTGGTTTGGCCACTAAACCGAACCAAACCGACCGAATTACACCCCAAAAGCAAACTAAGAAAGCTGGTTTGCGAGAGGTGAGAAACCTGAATTTGGATGACATTCAAGTAGAGGAGGTTTCATACTCAGTGATTTCTTGGATGTCCTCCAATGATCTTTATCCTTGACGGTTCGCGCATCTTGTGCACTTGGCTATACATTTGAATCAGGGGTTATGGATATATTATCTCCATGTTCTCAGATCTGCAAATATAGAGGCAGAGATGCATAGGCCAGGAAAGGGATTACTGGAGAGACTTTTGTTTCGGGGGCTCCTAGTGAGGATTTTTTGGGGATTCATGGATGATCAGGGGGATGGAGCTGGTGCTGATGCATCCTTTTCTGTTTCATAGTTTTTTTTTTTTTTTTTGTTACTGTACTATACTAGTTTTGTCTTGCTTTTGCTCTTCCTTTTGGATTACAGTTCATGATTCTGATGTTCTTGTATATTTCTTCACTTTGATGATTAATGAAATGTTGTTAATTATCAAAAAATAAATAAAAATTTATTCGTTCTGATTATGTTGCTCAATTTTCACTTCAGTTGCTGGTCTAATTTTCGTTTTAATATTGAACTAGATTATTTTCTATTTAAACTGACAAAGCATATGCTGGATCTGCATAACCATGTTATTGTTCCAGCTACTTTTGAAGCATGAGTGTTTGAAACCTACCTCATCATCATCATATGCCTTATCCCAAGATTCCCAACTGGTTGGGATCGGCAATCATGTCTAATAGATTTAGCCAACCTGACGCAACCCTCCTCCTTTCCCCAGGCTTGGGACTGGCAATGCCCAAAAGATATCGCAATCCACAACAACATTGGTGGAGTTGGTTGGAAACCTATCTATTAATTAAAAATGTTTCTGACTTGATCTTTTAAATTAGGTCCTCCATATTTAATCGTAAGGTCGTTTTCATGGTTATGTACTGATAACGAGGAAAAAGCTAGAAATATATTATTAACATATCTAGAAAGACAAAAAATAAATAATAACAACCTCCCTTAAGTTTCTCTTCTTCTGAAGCAAACTTTCTTATCCTAGAGATCTCAGACCATTAGCTCGCAGTTGTTAGTGTGGTGAAGCTATTATTGAGTTCCCTGCCAGTTATGTTGAAGTTTTGGATTAACTTAGCAGACTTATATTCACATTTTTGAAAATGCAGGGGGTTTTTGTGTTGACATTACAATTTACAACTATACTTGCTGTTTACAAGAAGTTGGTAGACGTTAAAAGGTTTTTAGCCTTGGAGTAAATCGTAATTGAGGTGAGCAATTTGTAATGTTGGTGAGGCAAGATAAAGCTATGCAAAATCCAGAACAGAGTTGCAATCGAGATGCATAATCAAGCCCTTCTATGCCCGGAATCTGAATGCTTGCTTGACTTGAAGTGATGGCAAAACTCCTTGTTTCTCTGACTGGAATTAAGTGATGGCAACAATGACTTCTTTGACAATTTAATCATGCCTACATCACTATCAGATTATATCTATTGTGATCATCCAGGAATCTGATGAAAATCAGATCAGAAACGAAGCGAGTATTTTTTTAAACTATTATTTGAAGTGCAGAACAAGGAACCGCTTTGTATTACCAAATGAAAGCAGTCTTTCTTCGGAGTAGAAGTCTTTTGAGTTTTTCAAGAAACTTGGTAAGTTATGCTGAGCTTTACTAGTGACAGAGCAACCGGACCTGATGTCTTTAAAGTCCATACCTTTAAGGCATTTTGGATTATTGCTAGTCCTCAGGATACAACCGCCACCGTGGGTCTTGACTGCAACAACAAACTTCTGATACAGGTTGATCTTACAGGTATCATACTGCTCCCATAATAGCTCAACTTAATGCACAATGGTCTGGCTGCACTTCCCTTGAAGTTGATAATTTGGTCAAAAATATCTTATCTCCGATTTGTAGGTGTTGTGGAGTCAGTTATGGACCTCAAGGTTCTCAGTAAATTCATCTCAAGCAGGTTGAATGAAAAATATCTCAGGATTGCACGATGGGATCTCTCTCTCTCTCTCTCTCTCTCTCTCTCTGATAAGCAGTTCTTTAGACAAAATTACCAATTGGGCTATGGACTAAGGTAGTCCTCATTCCCCATCTTTGATTACTTTTCTATACTGTGATGCTAGCTTCCCCCTGAGAATTATGGAGTAAAACAGTGATGAATTCTGTCATGAGAAGAATCCTTTAATCTTAGTGTTCTCATTGGATGGGAACTCTAAAGAGAAGGATTCTTGCTTCTTGTGGATGTTCTCATTGATGAAAGCTTTGTTGATTCTTGTATATTTAGAGTTTCTTCAAATGGCATTGGTTCTTAGCTCTCAATCTTTTCAATTTTTTTTTAGCTTATGCAGCAGACTGAATCAGGAAGGCTTTTTTCCTAACTGAATTTTGATGGCACATGTAAAGATGAACCGAGTATAACCCTGTATCTTCTTCTCCTCCTGTTAGACCGAACCACTCAATGTATGTAAACTGAACCAAAAATATATGTATATATGTGTGTATGTGTGCATTTAGTACATAAAATAGTATTCCCGAACCAAAACGAATCTATTTTGGTTTGGTTCGGTTTTCAGTTTTGTCACTAATTCGGTTCGGTTTTTGGTTTTATATTTCAGTTTTTATTTTAGTTTGGTTCAGTTTTCGGTTTAGTTAATTATTGAGGTGTGGTCTAAACCGAATAAAACCGACCGAATTACACCCGTAAAGCAAACTGAGAAGACCCGACTAGGGTACAAAAATCTGATCCAACTGCTAACCTGCCTGAATCCGCAGTGTTAGTGATACTCCCATTTTTTTTACAATTCAAAATCATGAACCGAATTCCCCAATCAAAAACGAAATGGAAAACCCAAAACCCAAGCCAATCCCACCCAAATTATAATTTTGGTTTGGTTTGGGTTAGAGCAGGTTAATACAAGATTTTTAAGAATTATAATATATATTTATATATAATATAATGTTTTATATATCGTATATAATATAGTATAAAATGTATATTTTATATAATATATATATATATAGACTAATTTGGTTTAAAATTATATACATTAGAATTTGGGTTTTGGTTCAGTTTGGGTTAATTGAGGCTTCAAAACGAAAACCAAACCAAACTTTTAGAAATCTAACCCAAACCGAATTGACTCGGTTTTGGATCAGTCTGGTTTTGGGTTGATCCGACCAAGGATGGTTGCCTGCCAAATGAACTCATTTTCAATAGAATTGTCCGAGGGTTCTTCCAAAAGAATGATACAGTAAAGGGGATGGAGCTTCTTCGCCAAATGGTAGAAAGGGGTTTCTTACCATATGACTCCACCTTGTCCATGCTAAAGGACCTATTCTCTGTAGATGGACCAAATCATGAATGTCTAGAAATACTTCGTAAATTCTCACCAAAGGGCAAACATATCATTGGTTTATGCGGAGTTAATATTTAAATTGTTTCGCTTTCAGCAGGATGTTGTAATAAATTCGGTATCATCATCTTGGCTATAGAAGTTGCATTGCAAACTCGGGTATTTTTTTTTTCCTTTACATTGGTTTACTGGTGGATTGGAATGCTATTGGGAGGATCAACATTTACACTAGCGTGTGTTTTCCTCATGTGTACTGTAATAATGTAGACTTAGTTGTGCCAGAATGGATCTAAGAACCTATGCAGTTTAGTGAGCTTGCCTTTTCACCCCTCAAGAAGACAAAAGAATTGTGAATTGTGGTCATTTCTTATTCATATCTAAAACTTTTTGTTAACCTTTTGCAGTGTGCAAAGATGTGGTGCAGCACTAAAATCCGATGCTTCTTCATTCCCTATATTGCTATTTCAAAATTCTTGTTTCGATCCAAAACTATTTTCCTTTTCTTCTGTAACGTGTAAGCTGTATCATCTTAGACTTGAAAATGCCATATTGTTTTTTGCAAAAAGCATGGGAGAATGAGAGCATTTAGTATCCAATTGGTCTTTGGAGGATGATCAATAATTTTTTCACAGTTACAGCTTATTTGGAGCACAGATTTTGCCAGAACTGTATAGAAAATGAGTTTTTGTTCTGAAATGTGCGAGTTCAATTTAGCCAAGGGGCCATGAAGTGATTCTACTGCTCTCCCTCTCTCTTTATTTATTTATTTTTTTCTGTTTTTGGATGGGGGATGTACTCATCTTATGATTTTATATGTGGAAACCCAAATATGACAATAGGGAAAGATGATTTGACAAACAAATATGACAAATATGGAGAGATGATTTGAAAAAAACCCATTTGTGTATATATCCTTCCATGTGATATGCAGCAAAAACATAAAATGTTATTCCAACTTCCTTCCAACCTATTTCTTGTTGATGCTTACCCAACCGAGAGAGAGGGAGGGAGCGAGGAAAAAGTGTTCCAATAATCCTTCTAAAGATGGACTGAGTAACCGTGTATCTTCTTCTCCTACTCAAGAGAGAGGTAGATATTGCTCTCTATGAATTGCTCAACTTGCTCAATGTCATTCTAGAATTGTTCTGAGGATCACTGTAATCTTCCTCCATTAACAATCTTGTAATGGTAGGATGTTGCCTTTGATTAGGCTTTTCTGCAAGTGCATTCACATATCTTTGATATGTTTCTTCATCTCGGTCTTTTTACCTTCATCTCCATGCTTGACATCTAGTGAGATGCAGCCCTACCATGCTGCTCATGTTTGAGTACTCTTGATTCCTGAGTGGATTGGTTGAATATAAGGGTGAGGTCTTTGAATGTTTCTGTTGAAACTCCTGGGAAATCCATCACCAGTCTTCCCCTTCAATTGTTGTAGGTCTCACACTGAAACACATATCAATAGTCAGTAGTTTCAGCCTATGCTACATGGCTGAGTATGAGTTTCTAAGATGTTCAATACTACCGGGGATATTGAATCCATTGGAACTTAGAAGGGTGGATGGACTCTACCCGGTCTAGCTAGCAGCGCAAGCAAACTGAGAAGACCCGAATATGGTATGGAAATCCGATCCAATCTGCTAATCCTCCTAAATCTGCCTTTTTGTTCACCATCAAAGTGTTAGTGATACTCCCATTTTTTTACAAGTCAAAATCATGATATGAATTTGGTTAAAAAATTTGGACCTAGCCTTTAACCCAAATTGAGTTTAATAATAAGTTACAGAGATCTAAGACCTAGGGGTGCAACTTGGTTCGGGTTGGTTCAGGTTGACATCAACCTAAGACCAAGCTGAGGTTGGCGAAGTTAAATGGGTCAGGTTGAGATTCTTAAACCATTTTCTTGAAGAAGAAAAAAAATAAAACCAGTTACTCTGAAAAAAGACCTGAACAAAAGTGTTATTATTCATTTTCCAGTTTCTACCAGAAAACAGAAGAGATGGAGAAGTGATCTCTCTTCAATTAAAAGGACGAGAATGGTGAGAAGCAAAAGAGCTGTTGCTTCTGCTGTTGCGTCAATCAGAAAAGCGCCTGTTGCTGTTCACCAAAATGGTACTACTACTAACAATGTTATGAATTGAATTTTTGGTGATCTCCATAACAGCTTTCTTAGCCTTACTTTAATATGTCAATATCTTCTCATCATAGTTTTATCAATTGCTAAAATCTGAAGTCCATTCAGGATCGTACTTGTAAGCTATTTTGAACTGAAGGAAGTTAATAATGAAAGTTCATATGATGCATTTCATACCCAACATTTGATCTGTTTGTCTCAGGATTGATTTTTTTTTTTTTTTTTTTAAAGAACAAAAAGTGTTGATAAAGCAGGTGGTTTTTATGTATAATCTATGTCTCGGATGAACAAAATTTTAAGTCATCAGCTAATATGTATTTTGAGAACTGATATCACTAGATTTAGAAAATCAGTTGCAGGTGAAGCTTAAATTTATCTGGTATTCATCCCTTTTATGCTAGATTATACATTTTGTTTTTTAGAGTTCTTGAAATGTTTCTTTAGAAGTCTTAAAATGTGTTTGAAAAGAAACAAGCACTCTGCTTCTTATACGAACTTGTGTGGGAGACCTTAAAGTTCATAGTTAGTTGGGAAATGTAAAATTTGATGGAACTGATCCCATGGATGGTTGCTTACATTTGATGTTAGTCTTGGTTGCGAAGTTTTGATTCATTACCAATGAGGCTCCAGTTTTGGAGCGTAAACTCGGGTTTTTTTTTGGGTCTTTACACTGGTTTACTGGTGGCTTAGAATGCTATTGGGAGGATCAACATTATACCCTAGCATGTGTTTTTCTCATGTTTACTGTAATAATTTAGGCTTGGTTGTGCTAGAAGGGATCTAAGAAGCTATGGATTTTGGTGAGCTTGCCTTTTCACCCCTCAAGTGAGGACTGTTTTGGGATTAGTTAGGTTTACTTTTTGGGTATAGTGTATTTACTAAGTGTATACTTGTACAGGTTGTCTTTTACTATATTATATATACGATACACTTTTACCTATCAAAAAAGAATAAGAAGACAATAAAATTGTGTGTTGTATATATTTTAGATTCATATCTGAAACTTTTTCTTATCCTTTTGCAGGGTACACATATGTGCACTAAAATGCGACGCTTCTTAGTACCCTATACGGCTATATCAAAAATTCTTGTTTTGATTGAAAACTATTTCCTTTTCTTCTGTAAAGTGTGAGCTGTATCATCTTAGACTTGAAAATATCATATTGTTTTCTGCAGAAAAGCATGGGAGAACATTTAGTATCCAGTTGGTCTTTGGAGGATGATCAATAGTTTTTTCATAGTTACAGCTTATTTGGAGTACAGGTTTTGCCAGAACTGTACAGAAAATGGGTTTTTGTCTCTAAATCTCAATTTCTTTGTTATAATCTACAATTTAAAAATACCTAGGTTTTTTTTTTTTTTTTTTCGTTTCGAGTAATGTGTTAACAATACTGTCCCAGCAGTTGCTTTCTGAAGATCATAATTTGTATCAGAGCAACTTGCAGTTATAAAATATATTACGATGAACATAGAGTAATTTTGGGAGAGAAAAATATATTTCTCATTCATGCTTTGTAAATTACAAAGCTTCAGGCTAAGACTAAGTCGGTTACAATCGGTCACAAGAAACAAACTGTACAGCTAAGCACTAAAGCAATAACAGAAAAGTAACTAATCTAAAATCTGATACTCCCCCTCAAGATGGACTGTGAATATCTTTTACAGCCATCTTGGATAAGAGTAGAAACAACAATGAAGAAGGTAAAGCCTTGGTAAACACGTTTGCCAGTTGATGCTGAGAATGAATAGGCGTGAGTTTGATGATTCCTTCAACAATCTTGTCATGAACAAAGTGACAATCAATCTCAATATGCTTCATCCTTTCATGGAAGATTGGATTAGAAGCAATGTGCATAGCAGCCTGGTTGTCACAGAAAAGAAGAGCCGGTGTAGAAATTTCAACACAAAAGTCCTTCAACAATTGACGTATCCATACCAATTCACTTGCAGTAGCAGCCAAAGCCCGATACTCTGCCTCAACAGATGACCGTGAGATGGTTGTTTGCCTTTTAGCTTTCCAAGATACCAAGGAATCTCCTAAAAACACACAAAAACCTATGACAGATTTCCTTGAAACAACACAAGAACCCCAGTCATCATCGGAGAAAGCCTTAAGCTGCAATGGAGATGATGAAGAAAAGAACAACCCTTGGCTAGGATTGGTCTTAATATACCAAAGAAGATGGTGAATAGCTTTTAGATGAGATAACCGAGGCTGAGATAAAAATTGACTCAGTTTGTGTACAACAAACGTGATGTCAGGTCTGGAAAGTGTGAAATATAGGAAACGACCAATGAGATGTCTATACTGTGATATATCTGTAAGAAGATCACCATCAGTTGCATTTAGCTGAATCTTTGGATCCATAGGCACAGTAGCAGGCTTGCAAGCAAGGAAACCAACATCCTCTAGTAACTGCAAGGTGTAATGTCTTTGAGAAAGAACAATACCTTTGGCAGACCTTGCTATTTCCAGACCAAGAAAGTATTTTAAAGGACCAAAATCTTTGAGTTTGAACTGACTTTGAAGGAAAGCTTTCAGAGAATCTATGACTTTAATGGATGGGCCTGTGATGATAATATCATCCACGTACACCAATAATGCAACAAAGGATGACCTCGAGCCTTTTGTGAACAGAGAATAATCTGATTTTGATTGAATGAAACCAAACTGAATGAGAGCATGAGAGAACTTTGAATGCCATTGCCTTGAAGCTTGCTTAAGACCATAAATGGACTTACACAGTTTGCAAACCAACTTCCCTTCTTGTCCAAGACTGCCCCCCTCACTACCTTAGCCAAGGGGAAAATCCATATATAAACTTCCTCAAATAAATCTCCATTAAGGAAGGCTTTATTCACATCCAATTGAACCAACTGCCAATCTTGACTTGGGGCAAGGGCTCATAATACTTTCACAGTAACCAATTTTGCTACAGGAGAGAAGGTTTCAATGAAATCCACTCCTTCTTGTTGAGTATAACCCTTTGCAACCAACTTGGCTTTGTGTCTTTCTATGGAGCCATCAGATTTGTAATTTATTTTATATATCCATTTGCAACAAATGGAATGTTTCCTTTTTGGCAAAGAAACGACCGACCAAGTGTTATTGAACTCCATAGCATCCAACTCAGCTTTCATAGTATCTCTCAAATGTGGGAACTTAACAGCTTGGTGATAAAACTGAGGCTCAAACTGTGAGGATACATTCATGACAAAATTCTTGTGAGACAAAGAAAGAGAATCATATGACAAATATTTGGACAAGGGATACAAAGTCTTGCAGGTAGGGAGTTCTTGATGTGTCATCAAATTGCAGTGAAACTCTCTTAGGTAAGAAGGGGTTTTAATGACCCTTGAAGACCTCCTAAGTGGTACAATAACCGGTGTAGGTGATGGATCAAGTTGAGATGAGGAATGAGAAATTGGAATAGACGATGAAGGTTGAGAAGAGATAGGAACCTCAAGTGATGGAATTGGAAGGACAATGTTGGGAAATGGGTCGATCATGGTGTCTGCAGCAGCAACATAATGAAAGGGGAAGACTTCCTCATGAAATACAACATCCCTGGAGACAAATATCTGCTTGGTTTGAACATCATACAATTTATAACCTTTCATGCCAGTAGGATAACCAAGGAAAACACATACCCAAGCTCTAGGATGAAACTTTGATCTATGAGCAGGTAGGGTTGAGGCAAAAGCAAGACAACCAAATACTCTAAAGAATGAATAATCTACAGTAGTATTGTAGAGAACTTCATAAGGAGTTCGATGTCTAAGCAAAGGAGAGGGTGTTCTATTTATCAAGAAAGCAGCAGTAAGAACACATTCATTCCAAAATTGAATAGGGACCTGAGATTGAAAATATAGAACACGAGCAACATTCAGTAAATGTTGATGCTTCCTTTCAACAACCGAATTCTGTTGTGGTCTATCCACACAAGAAAGCTGATGCAAAACTCCTTTATCATTGAAAAAATCAGTAAATGCCAACTCTTTTGCATTATCAGACCTGAAGTCCTTAATTCTAGCATTAAATTGAGTGGCAACCATATTGAAGAACTTGGGAATAACAGTAATCACGTCAGAGTTTTGCTTAAGCAGAAATACCCAAGTGAAACGAGTACAATCATCAACTAAAGGCAGAAAATACCTATGTCCCTAGTGCGCATTCACATGATATGGCCTCCAAATGGCCCCCAAATGTCACAATGAATCAAATCATGGAAATTGAGACATGTGATTGTTAGAAGTAAAGGATAATCTTCTTTGCTTAGCTAAAGGACAAATGTAGCAAGGATCAGCATTATTAAACTTTGAAATATCACAATTCAACTGATTTTTCAGAATATCCAACCTTTTGAAGGATAAATGGCCAAGTCTGTTATGCCAAACATGAATAGAAACATTATTAACATAAGCCAAAGATTCTGTACTCAAATTGCTAGCATCAAGAACATATAGATCTTCAAGTTTGTCATCTTCATGTTGTTGAGTTCCTGGATTATAAAGTGATCAGGAAAGATGCTAACTGTAAGCTGCGAACCATTTGTAAGAGCACTCACAGAAAGCAAGTTAAATTTGAACTGTGGAACAAACAAAACATCCTTGAGAACCAACGTAGAACTCAGCTTGACATCCCCATTGAAATTCACAGGGATACAAGTGTGGTTTGGCAAAGTAACCATAGAGTTCTGTATAGGACTCGTAGAAATAAATGCAGTTGCATTTAAACAAATGTGTCTTGAAGCACCTGAATCGAAAATCCAAAACTTTGTGCAAGAAAGTATAGGATTCAATGAGAAGGAGAAGCACATACCTGTGGTATATGAAGTAGTGGGAAAATCCTGCTGCTCACCGGTTTTGACAGAAGAAGCCAAGTGGTTGGAAAACATTGTCATCAACTGCTGATACTGATTATTGTTGAGATTTTGAAAAAAATGCCCAACATTTCCATTGCCTTGATCATTCTTAGAGTCAAGACTAGACTGATTAGAGACTTGATTAACAGCCATTTGATTATTGATGGTCTGGTTAGAGTCTCTCTGTCATTGTCTAAAACTAGGAGGATAACCATGAATCTTATAACACTTATTAATGGTATGACCATGGAAGTTGCAATGAGTGCAAAGTGGCCTATCTTTCTTTTGACTTCTATAACCTCCAAAATTTTGGTTTCTAGAGTTATGAGCATCAGCATAAGTACTAAACTTCTTGGAACTATCATTTTTTATAGCAAAGCCATGTTGTTGGCAGAATCAGCTCTTGAATTTGGATGAGTTCCAACTTTTCTTGGACGTTCTTCTTGAGAAACTAAAGAAAACACCTTGTTTGTAGTTGGGAGAGGATCCATCAGCAACAATTGACCTCGAACTTGAGCTAAGGAATCATGTAAACCCATGAGGAATGACATAATGTATTCCATTTGATAATGAGAATTGAGTTCCTTAATTCCCCTACAAGTACACTTTCCACACGTGCATACAGATCTGTAATTACTTAGTTCCTCCCATATGGTCTTCAACTTTGTAAAATACACATTGATAGAATTGTGATCCTGACTATGATTCATCAATTCATGGCGTAATTGAAAAATCCTAGGTCTGTTACTTTGTTGAAATCGATCCTTAAGATCAAGCCAAATCTCAGAAGCAGATTCAAAAAATATTATGCTAGCAGAGATCTCCTTAGACACAGAGTTTAAAATCCATGAAATTACAACATTATTGTTCCTGATCCATGAATTAAGAAGGTTTAGATCAGTACCTTCAGGTTTCTCAATGGATCTGTCGATAAATCCGAGCTTGTTCTTCACAGATAAAGCGATCATCATTGCTCGACTCCAGAAGACGTAGTTATCTTCGGTCAATTGTTGTGAGACTAGAGCAAGACCAGGGCTGTCAGAATGGTGAAGGAAGTAAGGACTTAGAGGATCATCAATGGCGGACTTGCCATTTAATGAATTGAAATTTCCAGATCTTGGAGTTCCCATGTAAAAAGAATAAGAAGAACAAATCGAAAAAAAATGAAAAACACTCAACAATCTTGAGGATGATGAACCACGACAGAATCGAGAAAAAAATGAGCAGCGAAATTTTGCTCTGATACCATATTACGATGAACACAAAGTAATTTTGGGAGAGAAAAATATATTTCTCATTCATGCTTTGTAAATTACAAAGCTTCAGCTATAAATAACTAATCTAACAAAAAAGTAACTAATCTAAAATCTAATACTTAGGCTGCATTTGGGGTCAGCTTGTGCTTATGAATAAGCACTCATTTGATAAGTTGCTCAATGGGAGCACTTATCCACAGCAACAATAAACTGCTTTATTTGAAGAAAATAGAGTTTGGTAAATTCACTTATTTTAAATGCTTATGAAAGTTTAGGTGTAAAATAGGTATTATAAAAATATTATTAAAGTTTAAAAATAATATTTATTTAAGTACTTATGAAAGTTTAGGGGTAAAATAGGTATTTTAAAAATATTACTAAAGTTGTGAAA
>JAUPMG010286475.1:0-17903 GCA_031762675.1 Pachysandra terminalis | reverse complement strand
TGAGTAAGATTCTAGATGAAGGTTTATATTTCTTATTTAATTTATATTAAACTTAGGGTTATTATTTAACCTTACTATTATTGTTATAATTAACTTCATTATATATATATATATATTTGGTTTAGGCCGAGTCAGCAATTCTGATGATTTGACCAAGTCAACTAATGGTTTCGACCTCTATTGTTTTCTTATTTATAAATACTTATTAATTAGTTAAATTACTTAAATATGTGACTTAAGCCAAACATTAGGTTATATTAACTTAGGGATTTCGAAATAGTGTATGGGTTTTGTTTGGCTTATTAGTTCATATTAGTTTTTCAGATTATAGTTTATTAGTTAGGTTGGTTAGTTATAATCATTTACATAGCTTATTGGTTTAGCCTTTTATATTATACTTTAACTGTATAGATTAAACCTTAATTACTTATATTTATATTAATCTTAGTTAGGCTTTATTAAGTTACCATTTTTAACCTTAATTTAAAGTTTTAAATTTTCTGGTTGTTACAGACACCCCATCGGGGTTTTGAGAGCTTTAGAGGTGAGCCTCACGTTCACCAAAGAGCCGTGTCTCGGTGAACACGTCGATATGAATTTACACTTAAAGAGAGAGACAACCTTGGACAATGTAAGACGTCAACATGTCGATATAAATTTACACCTAAGGGGAGAGGCAGCCATCGATATGAATTTACACCTAAAAGGAGAGACAACCCTAAAAGATGTAAGACGTTGATACTTCCTCCATCTAGAGCGATGCTTAATGACGCGTAGGCGATACATCCTCCGTCTAGAGCGATTCTTGATGATGTCGTAGGTAATACATCCTCCGTCTAGAGCAATGCTCGATGACGTCATAGGCGATACTACCTCCGTCTAAAGCAATGCTCGATGACGTCGTAAGTGGTACTACCTCCGTCTGGAGTGATGCTCGATGACGTCGTAGACAATACTTCCTCCGTCTAGAGCGATGCTCGATGACGTCGTAGGCGATACTACCTCTGTCTAGAGAAAGTCTCAATGACGTCGTAGGCAATACTACCTTGGTCTAGAGAGAGTATCAATGACGCCGTAGGCAATATTATCTCCGTTTAGAGCGACGCTCGATGATGTAAAAGGTGATACATACATTGCAGCATAATGATACTACATCCGTCTAGAGAGAATCTCAATGACGTCGTAGGCAATACTATCTCTGTTTAGAATGAAGCTCTAAGATATAGAAAGTGATATTACCTCCGTTTAGAGCGAAGTTCTAAAACGTATAAAAAGATACTACCTCACCTAACAAATTTCAAAAAACAAAAAAAAAAAACTTTTTTTAAAAAAAAAAAAAAACAAAAACCCAACTGTTAATGGACGGAGTGGTCTATTAAATGGTCTAGTGAACATTGCGATACCCGTCTCCAACACGTGACGAGCATAGGCATGCGTTGCAGCCCATCAGACTCCAGACGATACAGCCCCAAGAAAAGGGTGGATTGATTTATTAATTCCAATTCCAATTGGAATTGTAAATAGAAGGATTTGTCTTGTTCTATAACTCAGCTTTTAACTTAATTGCTAAGTAATGGAACCTATTAAAAGCTTCCATAATGAAAGTTGTAGCTTTTAAAATGAATTAAAAAAGGATTTAAAATCATTTTCCTTCCCTTGTTGATTAAGCAACCTTTAAAGTAACAAGAGAGAGAAAACCATCCATATAAAAACAAAACTAGAATCTACAAGTATCTCATTCATGCATATCCCATCATCCAGACATCTCTTAAAAGCTTCATTAGCTTCTTATTAAGTAACTTTATGTTATCATTTATTATCCTTAAAGCCTGGCTATACATGGACCAGTTTTCTTTTCTCAAGGTTCGTTGGCTGTCATTTTGCGAATGCATTCTAGACTTTATTAATTAGATTTATTAAATTAATAAAAGCAAAAATAAATATTTTATAACATGCTATCAAAAAAATAATAATAATAATAATAATAAAATAAAATAAAATACCTGTAACAATGCTATTTTATTATCTTTTGTTTTGAGCTTCTTGATAAATTTGGTTTGAGAGAAGCTTATGATAGTGCTCGGCTTTAGATTTGGATGAGAAATAAAGACAAAAAGAAAAAAAATGATAAAACAAGTACCAAACGGAGCCTTGAGTTAAATACTTTTTGTTCTGATTTTGTTTGAGGCTTTTTGGTTATTTCTTAGTTTTCGGGGGACTGATTATATTTTTTTCTTCTTTTTTTTTTTTTACATAAAAGGACGAACAAAACAGGGGAGGAAAGAGAAAACAAGAAAACAAGAAAAGGAGGGAGGAAAAAAGGTCGGAGAGGGTGGTTGGAGAGAGAGCAACTAGAGAGAGATGAGACAGAGAGAGAAGTCGTGAAGGAGTTACTGAATGGAGAGCAGAACGGAAGAGAGAGAAAGAGGGAGACAGAGATGGGAGAGAACAGAGGTTGTGGAGCCGTCGGTGAGCAGGAGCAGGAGCAGGCAACGGAGAAAAAGAAGCAGCAGTGGGGCGGCAATGGCTGGTGGAAGTGATGTGCATGTGTGTGTGGAGGAGGTAAGGGGCTTCTCTGTGCGTAAAGAGGGTGGGGCCAGTGGGTGATGTAGTGGTGCGCGGTGGTGAAGTGTTGCTGAACAGAGAGAAGAGAGAGGGCGGAGGCCGTAGCGAGAGAAAGAAAAAGATGCGTAGCGTGCGGGCGGCAAAGGAAAGGGAGACCGAGAGATCCGAAAAAAGGGTCCCCTCCTTTTGATTTTTTTGCTTTCGTAAATAGAAGAAGGAAAGAAAAGGAGAGAGAATAGAAAGACTTAAAAAAGAAAAAGGAAAGAGAGGAAGAAGGGAGAGAGCTCGTGGCCCCGTGGGTACTCTCTAAATTTTATTTTTTTTTGTTATTTTTTATTTTTTATTTTTTATTTTTTTTGAATTTTTTTTTGAGTTTGTGATTTGTCATGTTGCAACTTTTAAAAAAAATTCATTTCCTATTTCTTGGAATTTTACACATGGCAAATCTTTCTCAAATTTTTTCCTCATTATTTTATTTCAAGTCTCCCATAAAATATTTTTTATTAATTTTTCTTCTTATTATATTTTTTCGTCATATTTTTATAATTTAAAAATACCAAAAATAACCCTTCAACTCCCGAACTCGGATTTTCACAAAATTATAGTCATTTTGAAGGTGTTTTAGTAAAGAATCCAAATTGTTGTTGGGAAAATGTTTCGACCTTCAGATTTAATTGTTTGATCCGAACAACCGAATTAGGGGTAAAACTGTCATTTTTTCTCGCTGAACTTCAAATCAATCCAAGGGTAGACTCATTAGAGAGCATTTTGGCTTAGGAATTCAAATTTGAGTTTGAAAATGGAATTAGGGTGAGATGAATCAGGTGGGATCTACCAGGGGTATTTTGGTCATTTCACATAATTTTTTGGATTTTCAGAGAAAATTAGCAATATAATTGGGGATTCTTTAGAGATGATTGGGAGATAGAAAAAGCCAAGCTCAAGCCTCCAAGAACTGCAAAGAATAAAAAAAAAAAGCGCTCTCGTATAAATTGGGATGTTTAGAGCAATGACAAACTTGTAAATACACTTTTTCTATTAGAAAATATTTTGGACCGTTATTATTACATTTAAAGGGATATAAGGGTGCAAAGATTATGTGTAGTTATGTGATTTTATAAAAATAATTATAATTAAAAGAAAAAAAAATTAGAAAACTTGATCAGAACTACTTTACTACATGCTAACCAAACATCTATACTAGGTCAGAACTCTTTATGTTAACCAACCAAACGTAACCAAAAAAATCTTTAAAATTAGTTCCTATAATGAATTTAGAAAACTGGTTCCTAAAATGAGTTCTTGATCCAGAATGAAGCCCCCAACAAATTGGTGAAAGGCCTCTAGATACCCCTTTAGTGAAAAGATTGCAATTAGAAAGATCCAATTTATTTCATCCAAAACAACCATCCCCTCACCTAACTAGACTACAACTGTGATTGTTCTGAAACAAGGTTTCAAGGATCGGACCGATTCGGTCGGCCAGGATAAGTCTGGTCCTAAGCCATAATACAATTGTTGTATCGTGAGGCTCTGGACCGGACCGATACAACTGATACCGATACGGACCAGCCGGTACAATCGGTACACCGATGCAGTCAGTCCCTTTTTTTAAAAATTATAAATTGGACGGTCCAAATAGGTATTGGTTTGGACCGGTTTGTTACCAACCGGTCCCAATCGGTACCGCCGGTCCAGTGACCAATCCAAAAAAATTAAATTTAAAAAAAAAAAAAATTTGCGGTACAAATTTTTTACCGGATCCAGACCAGACAGTATCGCCGTTTCAGATCGGGATCAGCCGGGACCGGTCCGATCCCCGGTCCCAAGACTTTAAACCATGTTCTGTGAAATGGTCAAACATATATGAAACTCCAATAATAGACTGAAGTAAAACAGATTGAATACAGGTCATGGGTTTCAATTCAACCATTAAACACACCACAAAAGTTGGTGAAAACATGAAGAAAATAGCTAAGTACTTCTGCCAAGGCCATAATAGACAATATATAACATGGCTTGTATTACAAATCCAACCATGAAAAAAACGGTGAAGGACCTCTGCAAAACGAAGATTCTCCATATGGCCAAGTAAAAAAGCACAAACATTTGCAGTCAAAACGATCATATATCGTCTGATCATCTTTGTATAAATCATATTGACTTATTTGCCTTTATTCATGTGGTTTGGCCTTTGACACAAAGATTGTAGATTTCTGTAAAAGTATAAAGCATTTAATCAGCAACAAATACAAAAACTAAAACTAGGATCGAAGTATTCGGTTGCAAAATCAAAGAAGAAAAGGCAAAAATAAAACAAATAATCCTAGTTTAAGGCTGCGTTTGGCCCGACTTCTATAAGTACTTATTGTAGCTTATAACTTATATAAGCTCTTTATAAAATGAAGTATGTGTTTGGTAGAGTTTATGGGTAAGTGCTTACCCATAAATACTAGAGGAAAACTACCCATAAGGAGAAGTTGCTGACAGCAGCTTCTCCCAAGCTCTTATGCGTTAAGCCATTTCACAACTTTAGTAATATTTTAAAAATACCTATTATACCTCTAAACTTTTATAAGCACTTCAATAAATGTTATTTCTAAATTTTAATAATATTTTTATAATACCTATTTTACCCCTAAACTTTCATAAACACTTAAATAAATGTATTTACCAAACGCTATTTTCTTCAAATAAACAGTTTATCGTTGCTGTGGATAAGTGCTCCTATTGAGCAACTTATCCAATTAGTGCTTATCCATAAGTACATGCCTGTCGAAACGCAGCCTAAGTTTTCTTGGAAGAATATATCGAAGAGGTTTAAACTTTAAGGAGTATTCTTACCATGTAATCTTTCCACTGCTGACCAAAATGAAGGAAAGTTTATATTTCTAAAACGATATCTGCAGTAACAAAATAAACTCCATTAATTAATCTTGATATCTCTCATGAATGTGTATGTGTATGTTTTGCACATGCATTCATTCGTTACACATGCATACACAAATCATGTGTCCACATGATACAAATCAAGAAGACAAACTTTAACATGGACTTACATTCTGAATCCGTCCTGTCCCATTTACACCCATCATTTGCTTTCTCCTGTATTTCATCTTCATTACTTGTCTTTGACGCCTGTCTGTTTTCCAGGTATTTCTTCATGGAAGATGTTGGAGTAGAGCTTTGAGGGTATATTTTCTTATGAAGTATTGCCCTTAAAAACTGTTGAAAAAATTCACAAAAGGACAGAAAGACTAAATTTAGATCCTCATTTTTGCACTAAAAACATTTAAATACATCATTAATCAAGCAAATGTAAAAGAAAAATATGATATGAATTCATTTATATATATTTATATGCACATTTATCCACATATAGCCATATAGGTACATGTACCCCATATGTTGATATAATGTGTCTCCATGTGCAAGGAGGGAATGCATGCTCATGCAATTGAGCATGGTCCAATTGCATTCATAGCACATTGTGTACATCAAAATATGCATGTATGTGTGTTTCTATGTATGCATGCATATATTTATTCCACATATAGGTACATGTATCCCATATGAATTCATAGCACATTATGTACATCAAAATATGCATGTATGTGTGTTTCTATGTATGCATGCATATATTTATTCCACATAAAGGTACATGTAGCCCATATGTTGATATAATGGGTGTCCATGTGCATGAAGGTAATGCTTGATCATGCAATTGAGCATGATCCAATTGCATTCATACCACATTATGTATTCATGTATGTATGCATGCAAATATTTATTCCACATACAGGCATGGTTCCACAGACCGGTCCGGTCCAGATCAATCGGTCCATACCAGGACCGGACCTTGATGGTCCGATCCCAACCAGCAATACAAACTATTGTATTGCAGGATTATGGACCAGCAATCTGGCAATCGGTACTGTTGGTCCCGCCAATACGACACCTGACGACCGATCCGACAGCCCGGCGACCAGTACCGTCGGTCCAGTGACCTGTACGATCTGGTAAAAACACTAGTGAATTTTCTTTTTAATACTGTACCGGAACCGAACAGGCCGGACCGGTCCGTCCCCGCCCCGGTTCCGGTACATTAAACCTTGCATATAGACATGTAAACCGTATGTTGATATAATGTGTGTTCATGTGCCAGAAGGTAATGCTTGCTTATGCAATTGAGCATGATCCAATTGCATTCATAGCACATTATATACATCAAAATATGTATGTGTGTTTCTATGTATGCATGCATACATTTATCTGTGTATATATATATATACCTTCTCCATTCTTGACTCTGAAAGTGGATCTCTTAAACTGGGAGCTGGTGCAAAACCACTTCTGCAGACAAACATCTTCTTAAGAAGAAAAGATATCGATCTATTCCGGACGTCGTTATTACTATGACGTGTATGATCCACAGCTCCATCCTTGCCTCTACTGAGTACTACACTAGTACTATGTTGAAGACCACAACCTTTATCATCAGAATCATCACAAAATGTATTGCAATTCGTCCGGTCAACCTCCAAGCTTGACGGACAATTAAGAAATTTATCCAATGGAAGATCAGAAGCATCTCTTTCTCTGGTGGAATCAGCTCCATTAGAAGCTGGTTTACGCGATAATAGCTTCGTCAACTCTTTCTGTAATTTTCCAACTTCTTCAGGTGTAAAATCTAGTAGATCATCGGAGGAAGATGGATTATCGAATACTTCAGGTCTCTCTGGATCTTCCTTCAAGTTGCCATTACTTCCAAATGTGCCAATGGCCAACAATCCGTGAGGCCAGTCACTGAATTCATCTTTGCGAGGTTCTTGTACCATATGATCTACAGGCAGTAGAAAAAAAAGAGATTAGATCAATTAATGGAAGAATTCATCCCTTCAGGTTTAACCTACACGGGTTAGCTCAACTAGTATTTATCAAAAAAAAAGGGTTAGCTCAACTAGTAGGCTCCCCAGCTCAAGAGCAGGAGGTCTCAGGTTTGAGTCCCCGGGCTTACCTGATATATGGTCATTGTGGTTAGGGTCATGTATTAAGTGGGATCGGAGGTTCTACGTCACCAAAAAAATAAAAATAAATAATAATAATGCATGTAGATCAGTTTTGTATAATGACATCAAAGGTTTCCATACACACAAGGAGAGAAGGGAAAAAATAGACATCAGAGGTATTGGTGACAACATGGACGGTTAGGATCTAAGATTATGGATGTACCAGTGTTTTAAAACTTGGCTCGGCCCAGCCAGTTCAACCGGTGTCCAGTGATATAACCGAGCCGGGTGGACCTTTAACTCATTAAGTCTCAAAATCCAACAAGACCTATTGGTTAAACCGGTTAAACCAGTGACCCGACAGGGTTAAGACAATAATAAAAACCCAGTTGGGTCATTTACATATGTGTTATTTTAGAATCTCTTTTTCAAAGAATAAGAGGATTTTACCCCTCTATTATAAAAGCCTAAAATAGGTTTTATTTAACTATAAACTAATTAGATTAAAACCCTTGCTATTTTCTCCACAATTATTGAACTGCGAACTTATTCTGTTGGTCGATTATCTGATACTTCGACGACATTCCAGCAAGTCTCTCTCATTAAAGTTTAATGGGTGGATCCGGATTCACCCACCGGTTCAACCGGATTGATCTAACCCGCTGTCTTTACCGGATTATCATCCGAGCCGGGTTTTAAAACATTGGTATGTACAGCATGTGCCCCAAGATGTAAAAGGTGTCTTCTAAACGTAATATGTTAGGTTTCCCCAATATTTTTTAAGCCTTCACTGAACTCTTTCTTGGAAAAGTATGTTTGACTTGTCAATATCCCTCGGGATCTGATTTTAAGCATTTGATCAGATCATGTGGGACACTTGATCTAGAGTTAAATAATCACAAGGAAAACTCCCTCAACAGGATTGGATCTGTGACCACACCTATACCAACATGACAATCCTTATGCTGCATCTAACTTAAAAAATTGGAAATGGGATTTGCTTCTAAAAAGAGGAAAGAAAGAAAAAAATATATTACGAAAAATATGTGTATAAGAATCAAAGAAATATGTTAATGGAACCTGAGAAACAAAAAATGATATATGTATACAAGTCAAAGAAAAATGTTAATAGAACCTTCATGAAGGACTTGTATTGCATATACAGATGATCAACCAAGAAATAGATCCAAACCATTTAGTTCGCTGACTCGTTTACTTTTGATCGGTCCAAGTTAAAGCTGATCAGAAGGTCAAGATTCTCTGATCTGTATCAGATAATTAAGCTATCCTACCATCTTAAGCATATCATAATTGTCAAATCAGTCTGGATCAATGAATTAATCAGATATGTTCAGCATGAGAGGATTAAGGTCTATTGAGGATGATGGAGCTCTTGCCCACCATGTTGCCTTCTTAGCTATAAATGGACATATTAAGTAATATAAAAATCTGAAACATAAATAAATTATTATGAAATTTTGTGAAATATATAAATATTAATAAATCTACTCAAATAGTTTCCTCACTGCAAAAGATGGAGAAAGATAACTATATATAACTACTAAAATCTCCACATGCCAAATAAGAAAATTTTCATAAATTTGCACACAAGTTTCTCAGGGATTAAAACACAAAAAGCAACCCCAGAAAGGGAGAAAATGTTTCTTCATTTGTATTAATAACTATATCACAATCCAAAAGAACAAAAGAAAAAAAGTCAAGAAAGAATTATATATATCCACTCAAAATACTATCAAAGAAAACACACTGAAGTTCGAAGAACACTCACGATTAGCTGAAACCACACTGGGTTTTTTGCTTCCTTGTCTCCCATTAAACTTATTTTGCATCCAATTCAAGATCTACAACCAAAGAAAATCATAAGTGTAATCAACAGCCAAATAAACTACCCATCTTAAAGAAGATTAAAATGAAAACCATGACAACCCAAAATACTTCTAATCAATACAAATGCACACATCTCTCTCTCTCTCTCTCTCGTCTTACCTTCATTTTTGTAAGAGAGTTCTTCGAGCTCCTCCAAACGAATAGAGAGAGAAGGTGGTGGAGAACTTGCGCAAGCTCAGGTGTTTAAACCCGGATCCTATAAGCCAATGAGAATGGACCTTTTCAAAGTGTTAAATAGAGATGGGGTTCTCAGGAATTCCACGTTCAAGAGAGTATTTGCTATTGGTTCAAGTTTTTTTTTTTTGGTAAGACTATTGGTTCAAGTTCCCAAACCTTTTGACACTCCGACTTCTCTCTCTCACCTTTTACCTTTTTACAACTAGTATGTCCTTTTCCTATTAGTTTAATGGAAAAATTATATTTTGATCCCATGAGGTGTCAACGACTTGCACTTCGACCTCTTCAGGTTTGTTAAACTACAATTATTCTCTTTTTATAAAAATTCTCGAGGGTTTATGGACTGATTTGGGATGGTGGGTGGTAGTGGTGGGGTTGGTGAATTTGAGGAAAGTAATTTTATATTTTATTAGAGATAAATCAGTCCATGACCCTTGAGATTTTATATAATAAGGAGATAATTGTAGTTTAACAAACCTCAGGAGTCTAAGTGCAAGTGATCGAAACCTCAGGGGGTCAAAATATAATTTGCCCTAGTTTAAATAATCCCCTTTTATCTTAATCAATAGAATAATAAAATATCACCTTATGTCATTCCCCATTTATTTTCTTTATTTATTCATGTACGCCCTTCCCCTTAAACCTGAAATTAAACATTACAATAGAAATAATGACTGAAGTAACAAAAATGGTTTTAAATAATTAAAATATGAAAACTAATAGCTTAGAACTTAATTAAATAATATTACTATAGTATTAGTTGCCCAAAGTAACAAAATAAAGGCCACAATATTCCTAATTAACATAAATCCCGAAGCTAATGAAGCATCACTTCAACTAGTCCATTCTCGAGGCAAACCAGTAAGCCATAAGAGGCGGCGACACCTCCATTCTCGGAGAGAAGTCCCACATGAGTAGAGGCATGTAAGCACGCGAATATGAAAGTAATTTATCCTCGACAAGCAGAGTCGTAACGACTGTTTAAAGAAAAAACTCAGTAATCCAAGTTGTGTACCATTGTTTGATTTTCCTTATTTAAATTAAAAGGTAAAGATGGATTTAACCACCTAGCTTAAGGTTTCTAGGTTGTGATTAAAAAAAAAAAGTATCACTCTTATAGTAGTATTGGTCAATTGTGTTACAAGGGTTTTGATAATAAAGAAAAGCAACCACTAAGGTTCAAGTACCTAAGTCAATTAAATGGAGCTTAGTGTACCATAAGTGAGGTCATGGTCTTTGACTACTACATATACACAAAACACTCGTGCTATATATTATAAGCTGCAAAAGATGGCATGGGTGAGATACTGAGATTTGTTGGGGACAAGTGCAAATGCACCGTCCAAGCAGCTTAGCGAGGACAATAACAAGGAGAAGGATTCTAAGAATGTATGGACAAACTCACGACTACAGCCCACCTTAGCGTGGGATGTCCCTTACTGACCGGACCAACAGCTGAAGTAGACTCAGCAGCGGAAAGTTGATAAAGGCCTCTCTTTAAGTACTCTTTCCTCAATCCTCACTACTCGGCAGGCATACACGATTAGGAATGACAACACTTAGTTTGAGACAGGTTAGGGTCCACTCATACCCCTTAACCCGTCGTCTCACTCCAACTCCGGCCAAGTTAGATTTTAACATATATTATAAATAAAATATAGTTTTTCATATATTTTTAACATATTTATATACTTGAAGAAAAATGTATATAATCAACATATATATATATATATATATATATATATGAATGGGAATAGAATGGATTAGGGTTGGATTGAGACGAAATAAACATGATTTGAGTTTAGTCAAATCCACCTAAATAAGGCGATTTAGGAAGGATTACTTGTTAAACCAACCATTTGAATATTCTTCAACAGGATACCTCAAGGAAATATAGATGACTTTTAAATTGTTGTTATCTGGAGATTGATGCTACTGAGGCATTTGGGAAGTACTGATAATTCCGTCTCGACTGCCAATTGAATTCGACGGTGAACTCTTCATTCATGAAGAGTTGCAAGCTGAGAGTAAAATAGTAATTTTACATGATGATTTGTTAATCCTAAACATAAGATATTTAACCTACATATCGCCTATAGCCAAAAGCTATAATAGATCTTACAGCAATACATGTGATTGGCTCCATTTTATTTTCAAATGATTTTGTTGTAAAAAAATTTATATTTTTAATACAAAATGGCCAATCAAATTCTTGTTGTAGTATCTGTTGTAATTTTTGGCTGTAGACTATATGTGCCCAAATATTTACAACTTTTTAGGGCCTTTGAACATAATAGAATCTGATGTGAATATGTGGATATAGGCACCTTTTGCCAAACCCCGTAAATAGCTGTGTTTTGATATGTTTCTTCTTTTCTTTTTATCCTTTCTTTCTTAACAGCCATCTCAAGGGATGAAAGCCTAGATGGGATAAAATTCTATTGCTATGGAGGATTTTGAGGGAACAGCTTAAAATATAAAACTAAAAGACAAGATATATAACATCCTTCATTCTTATTGTGTTCTGTCAAAATATTAAATTATTAAGCAGAAGGCTGGGCAGACTCTTTCTAGAATAATGGGATCAAAGCTCTGATTAATTGAAAAAAACAAAAAACTAATAAATTACAATCTCAAGTACAAATTTAAGGTGACTTTATCAGTAATGAACATGGAAGATTTGGTCAATAAAGTCGCTTGGGAATCAGTGATAGATTTTTTGTGCCTTAATATCTTATAAGAATCTTTTAGAAAACCAATACTGAACGGATAACAAGAGACAGGCATGGATATTTGTTTGGGATGACCTATTAGAAACCATCAAGGCACAGAACATCAAAACACCAATTTCCAATGCTACTAGCTGAGGAATAAAATACTTTTTTTTTTTTTGGTAATAACTGAAGAATACAATGCTACCCAAAAAAAAAAAAAAACTGAAGAAAACAAGCTCCAATATCCCTACTTACCCAATAAATCCTTAAAGGCATGCATTGTTTCAAACTTTCATATATATATATATATATATATATATGTGTGTGTGTGTGTCGGTGTGTATTTTGGAG
The DNA here is from genome assembly GCA_031762675.1 of Pachysandra terminalis. Classification (NCBI taxonomy): domain Eukaryota; kingdom Viridiplantae; phylum Streptophyta; class Magnoliopsida; order Buxales; family Buxaceae; genus Pachysandra; species Pachysandra terminalis. The sequence continues at coordinate 5,179 of JAUPMG010286475.1, read as the reverse complement.
ATATTAAGTCATGTATTCAGGCCATACAGCATTTTTGATAGAAACGAAATTCTTCAGTGCATAAAATCTTGTAGAATTCAACAGTCTACAAATCCCTCAATAAGAGGAATTGCAATTGGTAGAACCTACAAGCCCCGGCTGTGGAGGTGCCAAGACTTCCGATGGTTTCTAGATACCTCTTAAGTTCACTAAATCATCCATAGTTTTTGTAGCAAAAATAATATTTAGTTAGCCAAATTAGAAGCCAGGGTAGAATACCCTTTCAGGATAGAGAAAACTTTTGATAAGAAGACGTGGTCTTTCATATATAGTCCCACTTTGCCTACCAAATTTGAGACCAAACACGTCCGCCACATGACATAAAGACATCTCCTTGATCTAATGTCTTCTTATCTAAAACTCATAAAATATTAAAAGTATCTTTTATGGCCACTACACTATATTATCAATAATGGGTCTATATGGTACCCTATTAAATGAATAGTTTGGATTGGCATTATTATCTTTATATGTTGTTATATTTTTTCTTTCTTTTAATATTAATAAATGCGAGTTGAAATCATATGTGAAAAAACCCTTCTTGATCTGATCAAGCAATAATAATAAACATAGTAAAAACGAAGATCAATCAATGCACACAAATATACGTGATTCAGTACGGAAGAGAAGTTTTCACTATGTCAAAAATAAATTAGTTACAATTTATAGCCTTACCCAATATAAAAAGCAAATTCTCAATATACCCTTATCGCATCGTGGGGTTCTGTCCCCATACTCCCAACCCCATAGTACTGACCACAAACAAGTTATTCATGACTCGCTTCGCTCCGCCCCATAGAACTCCTCAGGCCCCTCCCCCTTCAATCAAGAGACTAATGAATATGAGCCACCCACTATTCCTAACAACATTGTTTTCTGACGATATCAACCACATAATGCTGCGTACACCGCCACAAAATTGATGGCCTATCAATTTCAAATCCCTAAATCACAATCAACCTTAAAACTTAACCCACCTTCACCATAATAACAAGTCATCAATTTTATGAGTTCGTACTTTTTTTTGTTTTTTTTTCTTATTATCATTGTTAATAATAATAATAATAATAATAATAAATTAAAAATTGATAGCCTATCAATTTCAAATCCCTAAATCACAATCAACCTTAAAACTTAACCTACCTTCACCATAATAACAAGTCATCAATTTTATGAGTTTGTACTTTTTTTTTTTTTTCTTATTATCATTGTTAATAATAATAATAATAATAATAATAATAATAAATTAAATTAAACTATTTGTCTCTTTTTTGTTTTCTTTTTATTTTTTTTCATTTTAAAGCTGGCTTCACCATGGGGACAAGACTAAAGCAAAACGCTTTCATGAAAGATTCCTACCAGCTTGAATACCGTACAAGTCCTAATCCTTCCCGCAACAGATCGCGGTTTTGAATCCCACGCCTATCGACACTTCTTCTTCACTTTTCTTTTTTATAAACGACACTTCTTCTTCTTCACTTGGTACAAATCTCTAGGGTCCACAGCGCCTTAAGCCTTGGCCTACTCTCTCTCTCTTGTAGTAGGGCTGTAATCGAATCGAGCTGCGCCGAGATTTGTCCAGCTCGGCTCAGGCTCATAATCTCTACCAACGTTCAAATTAAAAAAATTTAAGTTCCAAGCCGAGTCGAGTTTTGCCCAGTTAAGCTCAGGCTCATAAAAGCACTGCTCGCTGAAAATCTAGGTTATATATAAAATTATTGACTCGTAATAAAAATTTAGATTAGTACAAATGCATTAATATTATAATTAATAATTATTATTTAATATAATATAATATGTTAATATGTGTGTTTAATATTGGTGATTAGGCGGACTAATTAAACCGCACTTTACATGCGGCACTTTCTTAAAAGCCCGTGTACACGTTTTTGGTATAGTCGCATACACTGAATCATTTAATAAAGCTGTAACGGTTGTACAGTCGTCTTTTTCACTTGCCAGCTGTCAGTAGCTATGTATGACGACTAGACCGTTGGTGAAAGGTGATATTTGAACCGGCTCAAAGATATCTGACATTCCTTATCACCAAAAAGGGGAAAGCTTCTCGGAAAAGCAACCTTTTTGAATTCTGGCTTGTAGGGGAATGCCATATGTCCCAGACTCAACAAACATGTTCTTTCTTCTCTTTTGAAATATTCAAAAGACTAAGGACTTATGTTCCCACGACACATTGCCTTCTTGGTATTCGAGAGAATGAGAATTCCATTCTTCCCTCAATGGACCTTATTTTACTCGAAGGACATAGTTAGGGGGATGCTACCCCTAATGGACTTCTCAAATAGTTAAGGTTTTGGGAGATCCTCGAAGTCACATTTACTTACTCTCTATAACAGACTTCAAGTGATTTTATTACATACATTTACATTTTAAAGGTATTTTTACTCAAGGAATGATCCTCGAGGGAAGTCTGTACCTTCTAACTCATGAGTCATTATTGGATCACGTCCATAGACTTCGAATGACTACTTTTACGCTTTGCCTTAAGGATCACAAGGCATGTATATTCCTTCTCGTTGAGAAAACTTTGAAGGACAAAACCGAAGGATGATCTCGAGGGACAACTTCGACGGACAAATCCAATGAATAACTTCGAAGGACAATTCCGAAGAAAGTCTTTCCAAGCTAACCACCTCTAGATGGTGAATTCGAAAGAGGTATGTTCCCTCATGCCAAAAGCGAATTCGAAGGAGGTATGTTCCTTCCTGCCAAAAGCGAATTTGAAGGAGGAATACTCCTTCCTCCTAAGACAAATTCGAGGTTAACCACCCTGAGATAGTCAATTCATCAAAGGACTTGTCACCCCCAAAAGACTAAGGATTTTGTCCTTCTCGAAGGACACAGACTTGGGCTTACCCCCTCGAATGCAGTCTTTTATGCATCCGAATTACAAACTTGGACTCGAAGTCGCTTTTATTCATTCTTATGAATTGATTTCGAGTCAGATCTAGGACTTTCACTTCAAGAAGCAAATCCTCAATGGAAATGGGCTTTAGAAGTTGAAAGTACGTCATCTCTAGACGTATTTCCTGAAGATAGGTTTCCTACGGACTTTGAGAACGTCCTCTCACTTCATATTGAAGGAATTCACATGTTTTCTTCTGATTCCATTCAAGTAAAAGACACTCGGATTGGTTAAAGGATTTCAAGACAAATTCTTCTTTATAGGGACGATTGATCATGAAAACAAGATCCTTGATGAGACACTCAACCTCGAGTTCTTTATATGGGTAATTCGAGAATACATTGATCATCCTATAAGTATACTGTTGTTCTTGATTTCCTTCGAAGGAAGATCGCTGCCAAAGGGAGTTTTTTCCTTCGAAATATACGAATTCAGAAAAGTACTTATACATTGAATTGTCCCCTAAAAAGTAATTGAGACGGATTCTCAGAATGGAAAAGCACGTGGTAAAAATCTCATCTACTTATAATATCTGCTTTCTAACTTATCTAAAGGGGGTTTTGTCTTATCTGGAATGGCGGCAGGAATGGTGATGTTGCCCTTGAAATTTTTATGAAAGTAACACGCATCTTCTGATCCGTGTTGCTCAAGTTCCAAAACAACCAATCACAGAGCATGTTTTTAATGTTTGAAACATTAAAAACATTCATACAAATCATTTCAAACACTGAAAGAGAAAGAGAAAGAGAGTAGTCTTCACTGAAATCTGAAACAACAGTGAGTCAAGGCATTAAAAGAAAAAGAGAGTAGTCTTCAACTGTGAAGTTTTACTGCTCTGTGACTGCATTCTAACTACCATTCTCAGTTATTGCAATATTCTCTCCCTTCTTGTCCCTTCTCTTTGTCCTCTCTACATGTCAAAGTTGACAATGAACGCTCTTGACAGAACGGATGCGTGACAGTTTAGGTTGTCTTGAGATAGACTTCCTCACTATTTTCTCTAGAAGACTGATTGTGATTGACCCCCGTATGTTAGCTGTCATTATCTCCTGACATATCTAGCCTTTTACAAACCCGTCATCACCAATATTAATACATAATATAAAAGATACGAATATAAACTAATAATCTCATATACAAATTGAGCTAAGCTTTAATAGAGCCGAACCTATCCAAACTCGGCTCAAACTCATTAAGATAATGAACTTTTTTTAGATTAAAGCTCAGCTCGCAAGCCAGTTTAAGTTCGGCTCATACGAGACGAACTCGAATCTGAGTCCGAGCTTGAATCGAGCTAGTTCGGCTCGTGACTATCTATCTGATCATCAGAGCCCATTGGACACCTCCCAGACTCGTGAAACTGTCCAATCATATGGATCCGTGTAAGAGGAAACCGAAGAAGATTAGTGATACTGTAGAACCCACGTGTCACGACAGCATTGTGACGATTGTCCATCAGATCTTGTCTTAGAAACACGTGCCCAAAGGTCGGGTTGACTTTCACTCATTTCCTTTCACCATCCCTACTATTGTAATGCTACAGTTTTAAATTCATCGGAAACAAGCACTCATCGATTTACGCAACAGTTGATTAGTCTATGCTGTAATCTGACAGTTTTCTATTTGACTTACGTGATCTTTTTTTTTTTTTTTTTCTGTTGGTGAGAAGACTTGCGTGTTTCAAGGTACTTCTATACCAACCGATCTCTCTCTCTAACACTTAAACATTACAATCTACAATGTTTTTGGTAAATAATTGTAATTTGTAACTTTTGGTAAATAATTGTAATTTGGAACTAAAAAGGGAATACAACCCATAATCTACTTTCGGAAACTAAGGTCTCGTTTGACTCTAATTTTGGATTCGGACTCATTCCAGGAACTCATTTTGAAGGCTTCTTGATTGTGTTTGATTAGCATGTTACAAAATAAGTTCTAACATAAAATAGATGTTTAGTTAACATTTACTAAAATGAGTTTTGACAAAACAATTCCACTTTTTTTTTTCCTTAACTAAAATTATTTCTTCAAAATCTCGTGCTCATGCACAAGTTTTGCACACCAATAGCCTTTCAAAGGTGGTGGTGGTGCGGGTGGTAGGGTGGTGGTGGTGATGGTGATGGTGAGGTGGTGGTGATGATGGTGGTGGTGGTGGGATGGTGGCGGTGGGGTGATGGTGGTGGTGGCTGTGGTGGGGTGGTGGTGGTGATGGGATGG